>CAJNDV010019791.1:45718-60354 GCA_905221635.1 Symbiodinium sp. CCMP2456 | reverse complement strand
CCCGAACCCTGAACCCGAAACCCCTAAACCCTGAACCCTAAACCCTAAAGGCCCGAAGATGGAGCTTCCAGAGCTTTCAGGCAAGAGGCATATGGCCATGCGCTGACTTGTCCCTGGATGTCCGAGTGGGCGATCCGGACTGGGGAAATGCAGCGTCTTAGCTATAACCCAGGTTTAGGGTTTATAGGGTATAGGAGCCCCATTCATTTGAACTGGGTCTTGGGGTGAGTCTATTGGAGTATAGTTGTGGCCTAAGGCCCTGAGGAATAATATTGGTCATTGTCCGGGCTCTTATGTTAAGCCCTGAATCGTAAAAACAAGTTGTGGCTAATATAGGGGCCTAAATAATTACCCATACAATTTTTGGGGGGTTCCTGAGTACAATTAGAGTTTAATGGGCCCCCAAACCCTATTCTAATTATTAAGGCCCTTATATTAGCGCTCGCATGGGCTTGGGATTTAGGATTCCCCCTTTGGGTAGCAATTTTAAGGGCGTGTCGGTTAGCGATTAACCCTAAAGTTAAACTCGAAACCCTGAAGCCCTAAACCCCAAACCCCAAAGCGTGAAACCTAGAGTCCTAATTCCTAAACTCCGTATGCATCAGTATCGGAAGCCCGGCGCCCGCTTCCAGGCAATTAGCCGCAAGATTCGGATGGCAATCCCACACATTTGATACTGTAAGGGTTTCTTTTGGGGCTCCTTTCCGGGTTTTGGGTTTAGGGTTCTTTTTCGGGTTTGGGGTTTAGGGTTAAGGGTTCTTTTTCGGGTTTGGGGTTTAGGACAGAGGTGCGACGTCGTTATGCAACTTCCCATCATCTCAAGTTCAGAACCGACAGGAACCCTAAACCCTAAACCCTAAACCTTAACCCTAGACCCTAAACCCTAAACCTTGTTACCGTTCTAAGCACAGTGCGTGGAGAGACACTCTAGGCCGACCGGTGCTAGGTAGCGGTTGAAGGGTTTAGGCTCAGGGTTTAGGGTTTAGGGTTTAGGGTTTAGGGTTTAGGGTGGGCATGTCTCTGCTGAAGAATTTGGTCACAACTCGGAAGAGACTTCTAAGCAATTGACTCTAAATTTGTAAACCCTGACCCGTTGTCACACCCCCAAACCCGAACCCCTAAATCGCTCTGAACCCTAAACCCTAAACCCTAAACCCTTAGGTTTGGGGCCGCTTTAGCATGCAAGCTTTCGGGTCTCCCCCACTTGCGTCGAGTCAAGGTTTGACGAAGCCTCCATGGTGAAGCGCTACAATGGGCTCCTGGGAGCAGAGTGGCATGAGAAGTGGCTGGGACGGGGTTTAGGGTTTAGGGTTTAGGGTTTAGGGCTTCTTTGGGCTTTCAGTTCCTCATGTGAGAGTTTAGGTTTGAGGGTTTAGGGTTGAGAGCACGTCGTGTGTCTCCCTCTGGAACCCTTTTACCGACCGCCTTGATACTCGTAATCTACACGTATTTTTCGTACAGCATGTTTTGGTATGTAGCTATGTGGTGTATTGTAGTATGCTCTAGTATTATAGGCTAGGGAAGTTGAATAATGAAGTATGTGTCAGCATGTTCTATATCGTAACTATACCTTTGACGATACCGTATGATGTTGTAAGTGTTATTATACATATAAAGAAAGAGAGAGAGAGAGAGAGAGAGAGAGAGTGAGAGAGAGAGAGAGAGTATGTTGCCGTATTAGATATAACAGGTGCAAGCAATCACAGATGTGTTTCCTTGTGATGTAGCCCTATTGTCGTTGTAGTATCGACCGAGCCCATTGATACCTCGGTGTCAGGTGTCAATTCTGACCTGGGTGATCAATGCGCTGACTCTTTTCGTGTTTGCTGGACGTGCCGGTGATCTGGCAGGCAACCCCGCAATTCTTACTTAGAGGTTGATGGGACGCGTAGTGTTACCTTAGTTGTTTGTTTGGGACTTGTTCACCCTGGTTAACAGGTCCCATGAACCGGTGAGTAAGGCTCTATATGAAGCTTAAGAGCTTAGAGCTTCAGGGGGCCGGCGCTTCGTGTGCTGGGCCAGTTGCAGGACGCTGCAGGGCTTCTTGCGAGATGGTACACCTCACCTCGGGCAGTGGGTCACAGGCTACCATGCAGTAGCTGGTATTTGTCCCCTAAACCCTAAAGCGCCTAAACCCTAAATGGTCCAAAGACCACATGTGGTAGCCGGAGTCCACTGTTGTGATACTTCCCGGCTCGAGCTTCCGATTGCGTTGTCACGCCCCAGACACCCCAGATGTCATGCTTGGGGATGTTCAGGTTTTCTGTGTGCCTAGACCTGGACGTGCAATGGTTTGGGTTGAGGTTGGGTAAAGGTCAGATTCCTAGCATCAACCTCAGCCCCGAAAACGCAAAAGACTGATCTCAAAATGCTGGACAGGGGAATCGGGGTCTGCTTGAGGGTTCTATTTTGGCGGCTCTGGGACGGATCCAGGGGGTAAGGCTTTGTCGGGCTCACGGTTCTGGGTTTAGACAGTTTACAGTAGGCATTGTAATTGCATGGTCCAGGTTCCGTGAGCCGTGGTATGTGGGTGTGTGCTGCGCATTCTCAGCAAGTCTTCCCTGAAAGTTCCCCTGCGAGGTAATCCGTTGGTGTATTTGCTGACGGTGGACTTCCCAATGGCCGTCTTCTTTTTTCTCTTCTTGTTCGGACAGCATCTCCACTCTGGGCCTCAACGGCTCTGGCTGGACAAGCTGTGCATTCCACAGGCGGACAATGCTGTCAAGCAGATCTTCGTGCAGTCTCTGCCCACATTTGTGCGACGATCTTCCCAGATGCTGGTGCTATGGGACGGCACATATTTTGAACGTTTCTAGGCCTGCAGCTGGATAACTTGTTTGGGCTCCTGTGCCACTGCGTCTTCTACGACTTCTGACTAATCCTCCTTATCCCGTGTTCTGATTTTCTGTTTCTGTGGTTCCGAGAGATCCCACTACAGATTACCGCTTATGTTTTTTATCATAGTACTACGGCCCCGGCAACTCAAGGTATTCCTCAAATAGGGGGTAGTGGGCTCTCTGTTCAGGATAGCCAGAACCTCAAGCCCAAAGGCCCAAAACCCCTCAACCCTAAACCCCAAACCCTACCCTAAACCCTTAACCCTAAACCCTACCCTAAACCCTAAACCCTAAACGCCACAGCCAGAACCTGAGCTTCGGCTTGACCATCTTAGGTCTTTGGTGCAACCTCGAGTTCGCGATGTTTCTGAATGCGCGAAACAGTGGCTTTGTGCAGTTTCATCGGGGTGTTTGCGGGGCCCTACGTCCTAAACATCCCTGAACTCAAGATCCCAAGCCCTATACCCCTAAACTCCTAAGCCCTATAAACCCTATAATCCCTAAACCCAAAAGCCCTAAGCCCCTAAGCGCTAAACTTTAAGCCCTAAGCCCTGAGCCCTGAGCCCCAAGCCCTAAGCCCGAACCCGATACTGTAACTAGCCCTAAGGGTCCATGCGCCCAAATAGTATATACTTTGGCCTATTTTAGGGCCCAATCTATACACTATTTTGGGCGGGCTAGGAAATGAAACCGTAGGGTAGCTTAGGGTTTAGGATGTGCGGTTGAGTGCTTGGGATTTTTCGGGGTTTAGGGTTTAGGATTTAGCGTTTAGGGTTTAGGGTTTAAGATTTAGGGAACAGGGTTTAGGGCTTTTAAGTTGCCTCGACCCTGAACTTCAGGATCCCAAGCACCCCAGACCCAAAGCCCTAAACTTGAGTTCAAGAAGCCCTAAAACCAAAAATCCTAAGTTCTAAAGCCTGAACACCAAAAACCCCAAACCGCAAGCTGAAATACTATTTGCAGCCGAAAATTTTTAAAAATAAAATCAACTGGGAACCTGCGTCTTGAACTCAAAGCCCTAAGCCGAAGAAAGGTGAGAGTTTCCGAATATAAAGGGTACCTTATTTTGGAGTCCTTATAATAAGAATCCTATTATTTAGGGTACTATATTGGGGTCCCCTATTTTCGGAAACCCCCAGGTGAGGGCAATGCACTGGTGGTGGTGCCTCTCTGGCTTCCCCCGTGGCTGCTGCTGACGATGAACCTCGACGTGCGATTTTGTCTGGGGCGGGGGGGGCTTTAGACAACCCTAAACCCTAATACAGGGCTTCCGGTTCGAGCGTTGGGGTTCGGGGCATCGTGCCCAACGCATATGGGGCTTTGATTTTAGAGACTATCCCTGTAAAAGATCTCCAAACGCAATGTTTAAATATCAAAGCCGTCACTCCCCAAATCGCCAAGGCAAGTGCCAGATTAAATATCCAAACCCTCATGCCTTGAACCCTAAACCCCCACACCCTTAAGCTAAACCGCCAACCCTGAAATGTTTCAGAATTTCATTCCGAAAGCCTTAGAGCCCCGAAACTCCGAAAACCCTCAGGCTGCTTGACTGGATCAGCGTGCGCTTGCTATTACTCCCGATTCAGACAGTGTCGCAATCCTTTGCGTGGCATCAGCTGTTGCCAGGCTGAGTTGGAAGTGACTTTTTGTTCGGTGTCGGGTGTAGGTTTTTTTGGCAAATTGCAAATTACATATCATCTATTGTAGGTATCATTGATCATAAATTATGGGGTTTAGGATTTAGGGCGTACTGGCTGAAGGGTTGAAGCTCAGCTGCCTGAACCAGAACTACGGAGACTCCTTGATATGAGGAGGGTCTGTAAGGCCTACTAGAAGTTTCTACTACTTTACATGTGATGAACCACCAACGAAAGTTTGGGAAGTGTTTCCCAGAAGGGTCAGTTTAACGGCTATTATGACTACAAAATCTAAACATCTCCCGTCCACAAGAGAGAGAGAGTACAGCAGTTGATGCAAGGCTCCAGAAACTCTAAGAATCATTGATATGATGGCTAGTTTTAGGGCCTCATGCAGAAGTTCGAAGAATGCTTTACGCGCTACTGTAAGGCCAACCGCAATTTCTGGTCCGCACATAGGAGGGTGCAGCACTTGATGAACGGCCCAAGAAGTTACAAGAATCCTTGCTGAAATGATCACTGTAAGGTACGCTAAATGGGTAAGTGCAAGGGTTACTATAAGGCTTCCTATGAGGTTGTCTATTTGCTGCTTTAAGTTACTACAATTGCTGTCAGAAGACAAGCTGTAACAAATGTTTGCTATCACAATCGCTGCAAGCGAGGTTGGAGGCTCCGAGATCACACTGGCTCTGCCTTCTGCAGGGTATTTGGTACAATTGGTGCAACCTGGTAGCTTACATGCCCGCAGCGATGGCCACGGCAGTGTCCTTTCGGTTTAAACTGTCGCAGCACATGTTTATGCTGCGTCAACTTGAGAGCTTCGACGTTCGGGCGACGAAATGTACTGTGAGTGCCGATCGGCCTATGCTAGAGGCAGAGATCGCATTGTTGTACGATGAGATTGACACCCTCCCTGTCAGTGTGGATGTAGACTCGCCGGACGAAGCATCGCCCGTGCCCACAACGCCTGCGGACCACGCTGACCGAGAGAGGCTTCTGCAAGAGTCAGCCGTGGTGAGGAGTCAAGCAGTCCGTCCTCTCACCAGCTACCCAAGTCATTCAGATTGCCTTGAGCTATTCAATGCAGAGGTACGTGGGCCGCTACTTAAGACCATCCTATACCATTCCGGAAGCTCATCCGACTTGCCTTTGGGCATCTGCATGCAGGCATTTGCCCCCTTGTGGTTCTTTCTGCTCTCAAGCTCTTATTTGGCATGTGACGGGTTTTCTTCATGTCACGCGGCCATCGAGTTCGAGGGCTTCGCATCAGTGCGGGAACTCTACTTGGTCGACTGTGCCTATGTCCCTGGGCTCAGGCTAGGGTTTATGGGCACTGGGGTTAGCCTTAGCGTTTTTACGACAGTAGGATGCCTGCATAGTTCTAAAGGTCAACTTTGGAACCCCAAGTGCACTGGGTGGCATTTTGCAGTATGTCTTAATTTCCCTTTGAGGCCATACGGAGGTATCTGCTACGAGATCACCCTAAACTCCCTAAATGTGTTTAGAATATGATGATATCCCTTTCAGGCCGCGGCCCTGAAACCCTAGCCCCTCAAGGAATCCTTGAAATAACCCGAAATAACCCCTAAATTCCTAAACGAAGCCCAGGTTCTTATCCTTGCACTTTGCATTCCGACGGTCTTCCCCACCCTGTTGCTTGGATGGACCTGAGGGTTTCGGGTTTACGGTTTAGGGTTTAGGTGGATCTGCGAATCGGTTCAGAGTTGTAGGTTTGGGGGGGTTTTGGGGTACCCAGATCTCCTAATATCCCCTATAATTATAACTGAGACATATACCTTAAAATGTAGTATATATATATATATATATCCCTTACTTAAGGGCTTTTGGAAGATCTGGGTGTTGCTCACTGGGAGAAAGGAAGAGTGGACACCGTGTACTTTGCATCCCGTGCCGGAGATCCCAAACCCTAAAAAACCCTAAACTCCGTTACTAAACTCCTAAACCCAAACCTAAGGTTTAGGGTTTAGGGTTCCAGGGTTCCTCAACCCCCCACCGGAACGAAAAGCCAGGTGTGACAACGTGCTCAAGAGTGCAGCTAAGGTTGAGGATGCTACAACGGGCAATTGCAGCATCCTGTTCCTTCTCCGGCCAAGTGGCGGTGACTGTACTTGGAGCCTTTCTAGCCTACTTGTACACCTTCACTTTGGCAGGAGCGACAACCGGTTGCATGATGGCTCTTGTGGTCAGAGGTCCCAAGCTCAGCTGGCTACTCCTCTTTGGCCTGCTTCTCGCTTGTTGTTAATGAACGCAATTCTAAGCTACGTACCACGATCAAGAAACCATTCGTAGTCATTCAACCAAAGCACTCGAAAGCAGAAGCTCGTTTTTGTACGAACCTATGTTTATGTGTGAATATACATATACCCGAAGGGTCCATGTACCCAAATAGTAGATAATTTGGCCTTAATGCAGTCCCTCTTTAGGTACTTTGGGGCCAATGTATATACTATTTGGGTACATGGACCCTTAGGGATATAGAGTACTGAATGTCCAGGTTGAGGCAACGTATTTCAATTTCACGTTCACTAGCAGAGCAACCTAGGCTTTGTACTTGGTCGGTTTGCCAGTGGTACATATTCTTTTTCAGAGATTGGCTTCCGAAGTGGCTACCTACATCCTGCAGATGCTTGAATAAGCACGCAGACAAGTACTGAGTCCTTTCTCCGGTAGTACTTTAGTAATCAGCTGCTGCTGCAGCAGCAGCAGCAGCAGCAGAATGCGAGCTTCTTCTGCCAAATCAGCATCAACCCTAAACACCGAGACCCAAAGCCCCCACACCCTAAATCTCTGATCCCTCAACCCTGAGCCCGATATGATAGTCTAAACTCGCACAAGATTTCCGTACTGTTCTCAGCTCACAGACCGGTGAAATTCACCGGTCTCAGAGCGACGAGAGACCAATGCAGTGAATTCCGAGCCCTCCGCTGAATCGACAAACTGTTGGAGTTCAGGGTTTATGAGTTTGAACAGCTTTCGATTGTCGTCCTCACGTGGAAGTGATGTTGATCAGCGTGAAGGGTTTTTCAAGCACGCCATGAAATTGGTGACTGCTATCCCTGCTATTGAGCTCTGGAATGAATTACTGCTGCACCATGAAATGGTGACGTGATCCCTGTAGGGTGCACGCTCTCACAAACGATTTTTGCCCGGATCGAATCTCGATACAAAGTCCGCTTGCTGATTGGGGTCTTGTTCCGAAAGCCAAGACCCTAAACCCTCGGTTTAAGGGTTTAGGGTTTAAGGGATCAAGGGTTTAGGGTGGCGCCATGTGGCGCGCTCAATATCGCTGATTTGTTTAACGTGGTGACACTGTCGTTCATTGGGTTTGGGGTTCAAGCTTTGTTCTGAAACTCTTTTGGCACAGTGCCCCCGGTTTGGGGTTCGTGATTTTTGTCTTTCGCTAAGGGTCCATGTGCCCACAAATTTTGTGCTCATAGGCTTTCGAGGGATTGCTACATACTTGGTTGCCAACTCGGCAGTCTAGGGGCAAACTAGATACTATAATTTCAAACCTAAATCCTAAACCCTAAACCTAAACCCTGAATACTACATCCTAAACCTGTAAATCCTTGCTCTGTGACATGCATTCATGGGCCTTGTTTAAGGGTTTCTGTTGATTCAGGAGTCTTGCTCCTCCATGGAGCGGCAGGAACGGGTCTAAGGCTACCTGCAGATCCAAAAAACCTACTGTGTTATATTGTTTAAGGGTTTATCGAATAATTCGGGGATCACAGCCTTCTAGTTTGTTGGGTTTGGGTATAGTGAGATGCACGCAACGCCCAGCATCAGACCGCAGCAAGTTGCGTGGACAGGGTCGGGCTCAGTGATGCGATGAACATGAGGCTGTAGACTAGAGTTTCAGGCGCAATGTTCCGGGATGCTGAAAACCATAAAGCCTAAACCCTAAACCCTAAACCCTAAACCCTAGGCCTCAGCGTGCTATCGGACCTCAGCACTTCAAGAGCTGTGCGCAGGCTGCTGTGAATCTGCTGGACGACATGTTGGACCAGGATTACCCAACCCTAAGGGTCCATGTGCCCAAATAGTATATACTTTGGCCTTAAAGTAGTCCCTATGTAGGTACTTTGGGGCTAAAGTATATACTAGTTGGGCACATGGACCCTTAGGGCAAAACCATGTCATCAAAGACGAAGCTCTCAGTAAAGTAGGACCCTGGTGACTACAAAGACTCTCCAATGTGAGACCATTAACTCATGGGAATCCTTTATATATCTGCGGAGGAACGCTGAACCTAGAGGTGCTGGGTCAATTTGCTGCGCAGCTAGGGTCTATGGCTTAAGTTGTTGTGCTTAGGACTGCGATCTCAGAAAGCGCCTGAGTCTCACGCTGAAGCCACAGCTAAACCTTGAACCCTCAAGGGTTTAGGGTTTCCCTGAGCCCGAAACCCTAAGGTTCTCAAGACCAAGCCCTAAACTCAAGGCCAATCTGCCGTTCTGGACCCTAAACCCTAAACCCTAAAACCTAATCACGCAAGTCGACCAATTCCAGCCTCAAGCCGAAGCTTTGCCCTCGACAGCCCCAAACCCACCCTGAAGCCAAGCCACACAGGGAACCTTAAAGGTTTAGGGTTTAGGGTTTAGGGTAAGTCCTAGACCAGGTGCCCATGAAAGCCGCCCAAAGGGTTCAAAATTAAGGAAGTTTGGGATTAGGGTTTAGGGGTGTAGGGTTTTGCTCACTAGCCTGGCCCCTAAAGCCTAAACCCACCTGCTCCCCGAGCCTCCGAAGCCATTTAAGTCGAGACTATACCCGGAACAAAAGCCAAGGGGCCCTCTCTACCAGCTACTTAGGGTAAGTATATACCCATAGGCCCCATAATAGTTCCTTTTCGGGGTTCATATTTAGAATCCTATAAGGTAATCGCAAAAACTACTATGGGGCCTATGGGTAGTGAAGCATCGTCCTTACCTTTGAGGTTTGGAGAGTCTCTAGGATCGCAAAGCCTAAACCGCAGACGATGAAGTCCCCTGAAGGCCCATGTGCCCAAATATTCAAAATAACATATACTCCGGCCTTAGTGTAGTCCCTATATAAGTACTTTAGAGCCAATGTATATACTATTTGGGTACATGGACCCTGAGAGATTAGCAGGAGCTGGAGCCCGATCTTTTCACCTACAGCAGCGTGCTCGATGCACTGGCGGCGGATGCGAGGCCGGGGAACCAGTTGAGGTTTATTAGGGTTTAGGGTTTAGGGTCTAGGGTTCGTAGTCTCCGAAGATGTCCTAGCCCGAAACTACAAGAACATGTTCACGGGATGGTGTCACGTAAAATGAGGCACAGTGTTCGCAAGGGCAATGTTGGATGGTATAAGTATAAGTTTCAAAGGATTCCGCTCGGAAATGCAGGATGCTTCCAGAAGGCATGAACACCTGATCGAAATCAGAGCGAGACCAGACCTTAAGCCCTGTTTAAGACTAAACTTGAAACCAAGACAAGACGCTCAATCTCAACGGCAAGAACCTAAACCGTGAGAGTCTCAACCCCTCAGAAGCCACGAAGGCCAGAAACCCAGCGCCCTAAACTACCCTAAACCCTAAAATATCAGTGGTCCTCTCAGAGAAAAGCTTTTTGATATTGAACGGAAAGCCAAGATTATGTGATGTTAAGCTCTTCTTGACTGTGTTTGGGTTTTAGGTTCTTGTCGACATCTATGTTATGTCTGGTGTGGGGTTTCTGTAGAATCATATCAACGTCATGTGAGGCTATTGTAGTATGGGCTGGTGTCAGGGTTTGTTTATTGCATGGTTACCTTTCAACAAAAACCCACGCAAACCCACACTCTAACCTAAGCCCAAAATCCTAAGCCCAAGACCGTAAATCCTCAACCTAAACCCCAAACCCTAAACCTTAAACCCTAAGCCCTTAACTTAACCCACAATGCCTTATAAGGTTTGCTACATCCTCGGGCCCCAACTCAGAATGCCTGATTCCTAGAGCTTCAGAGTCTGCGGTTTAGGTTCACAGCCCTGGACCCTAAGCCCCTAAATCCCTAATCCCCCAAACCCCTAAACCCCTAAACCCTAAACCCTTAACCCAAAACCCCTGAACCCCTGAACCCCTAAACCCAAACCCCTAAACCCTAAACCCTTTCGGCACTCGGCTGGATGCGGAAGCACTCCTTGTCCCAGGTAGAAACTAACAAGGGCACCGGCAGGAATGGCCAGAAGCCCACCTGGCAGTGAGCCACCTTCCACGTGGAAGGGATCTCCGGGAACTTCACACGATTTGCGCAAAGCAGCCGGAGGGCGCATGTGCAGCTGACTTCATTGGTGGTACCTGAACAGCGGAAAGCCAGGCTTTGCAGGGTACTACAGGGGCAGACCGCATCGCGCAGTATACCTCCTTGACACAACCTGTGCAGCAGAAGAGACGAACCGCTGGAGGTTCGAAAAAGTTGGCATCAAAACAGTACTGGCCAGCGGAGGTGCGCACTGCAACGCCGAGTAGGTAGCCTGGTCAAGCACACGACAAGGAAGGAACTCCTCGTCTTCCTGTTTAGTTTCAAGAGAGGCCGTCTTGGGGAGCAAGGCCATACCCATAGGCCCTAAAGTAGTGCCTTTTGGGGTTCATATATAGAATCCTATAAGGTAACCCCCAAAAGGAACTACTATGGGGCCTATAGGTAGAAATTAAGCCAGACAGTGCCAACGAAGAGAGACGCCCAACCACAGCGTAGCTAGCGAACAAGATCCTGCCACGTCTGCTGTACGTGCCGACCAGCCGTCCACAAGCGCCAGGCTTCAGTTGGAACTGAAACAGAAGAAGAGCCGCAATAGGACATCCAGGAAGCCGCAGTCTGCAAGTGTCCAAAATTCTCTCTCCCGGCAAGCACTGACCAGGGATACAGCAGAGCAAAGTGGGCTGCAAGTCATCCCAGATGCAAAAAAGATCCCTGTAGCCAGAACCGAACAGCGCCATGCCGATGGGCCAGATGCCATCTGGGAGTTTCCGGAAATTAGGGGTACCTTATTTTGGGGTCCTTATAATAAGGATCCTAGTATTTAGGGTGCTATATCAGGTTCCCCTATTTTCGGAAACCCCCATCTCGATCAAGGTTTCGACCAGTGCAAAAAGCCTTGTTGCTACCACTGCTCGTCAAGCAGCTGGCCTCCGTCCCCGATAAACGCAGCAAGATGCACATGGCAACAGAAACCCTAAACCCTAAGCTGCTAAACCCTAAACCCTAAACCCTAAACTCTAAACCCCTCAAGCCTAAACTCTAAACCCTAGAGTTTTCTCAAAGGGTCCTTAGACGAACTTATATCTTTCGCATGGGGGCTAAGTCTTTTAAGTTAAGGATTTAGGGTTTCAGGCTTGAGGTTCAGGATTTTTAGGATTTAGGGTTTACGGTTGGCGGTTTCGGGTTTAGGGTTTAGGGTTTGAGGCTTAGGGTTTAGGGTTTATACAACTAAATTCTGAACCAGCACGGAGCTGCCGTAGTTTCGGGATGCGGTGCTTCAGGGCTTTAGGCTTTAAGGCTTAGCGTATTTAGGACACACACACACACACCTCTCTCTCTCGCTCGCTCACTCTCCCTCTTTCTCTCTGCTCTCTCTCTCCCCCTCTATCTCTTTGTGGCAGGTGGGCAGATGCAGTTGACGTGGTTCAGGACCGACCGAACTAAGTTTTGTTGTTTCGTAAGGGTGCG
Organism: Symbiodinium sp. CCMP2456; assembly: GCA_905221635.1. Lineage (NCBI taxonomy): Eukaryota > Dinophyceae > Suessiales > Symbiodiniaceae > Symbiodinium > Symbiodinium sp. CCMP2456. The sequence continues at coordinate 48,191 of CAJNDV010019791.1, read as the reverse complement.
GTTGAGGGTTTCAGCTTGTGGAGCTGAATCCATGTAGTGCCGAAAACGTTTCGGTTTAGCGTTTAGGGTCTAGGGTTTATGCATCTACAGCGTATCTACATACGCCTCGCAAGGGGTTCCCTTTTTAGTGACATGAAAGTCAAACTTCATACCATCGGAGTATATGAATCCTCAGGAGAATAGGTAGTGGGCTTCCGGGATGCGAGGGTCAGGGATTCTTCGGGCGCCTGTCTGAATTCAGAACCTTCGTTTCAAGTTTTATAGCGATTACTCATGGGCCCCACAGTAGTTCCTTTTTGGGGTTCATATAGCCCCCATAGTAGTTCCTTTTGGGGGTTCATATGTAGAATCCTATAAGGTAATCCCAGAAAGGAACTACTATGGGGCCTATGGGTAGTGACAGGTCTCGGGATGAGCCTTCAACCCTAAACTAAACCCCAAAGCCTAGACTCTAAACAACCACAGACCCGAAATCGTAGATCAACCCTAAACCTTAAAACCCTAAATCCTAAACCCCAAACCCTAAACCCCAAACCCGAAACCCTGAACCCTAAACCCTAAACCTAATCCGACCAAGCAAGCAAGCTGAACCCTAAATGGAGTTAAGTCAACAGTTCAACAACTGATGGCCGAATTGTCCCCACCTCGCCAAGGTTCGTAATTAGACTATCGATATTGAGGTTTTCAAATTCAGAGTGTAACGGCAGATAGTGCTGTGGGGGGTGAGGCTGCAGACGTTTGCAGCTCTGTCGTTTCGGTTTTGTCCTACTTGGGACCCACCTATATCCCAGAAAGTCCAACATGCCCAGTACTCAGGTTTTCCGATGTGAGAAGTTGGTACCTGTAGAGGTTTTCGATTTGCATACTTGGATACTTGGAGAGACCCCTTACCAAAAACCCTAGCCCCTAAATCTAACTGAACGTCCAATAACCTGCCGTTCTAAGGACCTATCTAAGTGCAATCAGAATCAGGAACCCTGAACAGCCACGGTTTAGGGTTTAGAGGTTTACGGTTTCCCTAAACCCTAAACCCCGAAACCTCAAACCCCTAAATCCTAAACGCTTAACCCCTAAACCCCTACATCCCTAAAACCCTGAACCCCTAAACCCCTAAACCCTAAACCCCTAAACCCCTAAACCCCTAATCCCTAAACCCCTAAACCCGAACCCCTAAACCCCTAAACCCTACACCGTGGTTAGGTCAGCATCCTCAGGACCTGCGGATCCGGGGCAAATCGCCCAACAATGCGGTGGCCAGCACCTTGCTCCTTGCCTCAAGGGACTAAAGGAGGGACCCTGAAAGGGACCCTTGGGGTTCTCTAGGGGCTTTTTGAGACTATATAGGGGATATATAAGGGTTATATAGGGTATTAGGATTAGGGGTCCCTCCTATTGTCCCTTAACTGCCTTGCAAAGGAGAAACTATGGGGCCGAGTTTGAGTGGGGAGGCGCTGAGGGAGTGATTTTCGGGTTTGTTTAGGGGGTTCAGGGTTTCGGGTTTGGGGTTCAGGGTTTAGGTGTGTCTGTGTCTGTGTCTCTGTGCGTGTCTGTCTGTCCGTCTGTCTGTCTGTCCGTCTGTCTGTCTGTCCGTCTGTCTGTCTGTCTGTCTGTCTGTCTGTCTGGGGGCCTTCGGTTTCCAAACTGCAGTACAAGGGCTCTGTCAGGGATGTCAGGGATATATATATGCGTTAGACCAGCAGGCCAGAAAGGTTATCCTGCAGGTCTGTAGACTAGGGTGTCTCGCTGTATCTTGATGCTTTCGGCTCTGCTTATCCCGCTCCTCGACGCCTAACCCAAAGGATCCATGTACCTTTATAGTAGTTACTTAAGCCTGAAAGGGGTCTCTGGATTATAGGTACTTTAGGGCTTAAGTATCTACTATAAAGGTACGTGGAGCCTTTGGGTAACTGAATCACCCGACTCGCGTGTGACTGTTGGATGGTGATGTGCGGCTTGGGAACCTGCACAGGCCAGGAGTTACTGACATGCACCACAGAAGCTTTGGTAACTGCTTTGGTTCGAACGAACGAGATATGTCATAAATCCTTAACCCTAAACACCTAAAGCCTAAACCTTAATGCCAGAGCGAAATCTGCTGACCAAGCTCCTCCGACCTCTCTGTCTCGTTTGCGTTATTGCGTCTAGGCTTTATAGGTTTAGGCTTGAGGTCTTCAGGGATTTGAGGCTTTAGGGTTTGGGGTTTAGGGTTTCAAGGTTTAGGGTTTAGGCTTTGGGTTTATTGTTTTACCCTAAGGGTCCATGTACCCAAATAGTAGAACATTGGCCCTAAAGTACCTATATAGAGAGTACATTAANNGTACATGGACCCTTAGGGTTAGACAATGAGCAGAGAACTTGGAAGCCCCAAGCAGCCGCAAACCCGCGGAGCCCTCCAGCCTGGAGCAACTTCTCGATTGTTTGGTTCTCTTCTAAGCCCGAGCTGTCATGTAGAGGGAGGGAGGGAGGGAGGGAG
>CAJNDV010019791.1:648-13351 GCA_905221635.1 Symbiodinium sp. CCMP2456 | reverse complement strand
AGGGTTTTGGGTTTAGGATTCAGGGGCTGGGTTGAAGGAAACTACAGGTGGGGAGTTTAGGGTATATAGGGCCTCTATAAGGCTTCCATAAAGTATATAGACTTTCTATAAGGCCTATAGTCTCCGTTGTAGTTCCTTTTTTGGTTAAACCAACTATGCATTAAGGATTTTACAAGGTAGCCCCAAAAAGGAACTACAACAAAGACTATAGGTAAACCTTATAAACCCTAAGCCCCACAGCCCTAAGCCAGAGATCTATATTAGGCTCATGTTTGAGCCTCATCCACCGCTAGGCCAAATACAAGTAGGAGTGTTCCGGACTCGTCTAGTAAACCCTGGACCCTACGCTCATATGGTCGAAGCATCACCCTAAACACTAAGCCCTGACGTCTAATATAGGGGCCTCAATAATTACCAATACTATTTTGGGTGGTCCTCATTATACATATACTAAAATGGACCCCAACACCCTATTCTAATTGTTAAGGCCCCCTGTATTACACCAACATGGTCGAGGGATCACCCTAAACCCTATAAGCCCTAAGCCCTATAAACCCTTTAAATTCTACACCAACATGGTCGGGGGATCCCCTTATAAACCCTAAGCCCTACACCTTTAAAGTCTACACCAACATGGTCGAGGGATCGTCTTCAATGTCTGCTTTCAGCTGCTCAACGGACCTTTCTAGCTGTGACTTCTCCTGCGCCGCCTCCTCCGAGAGAAGCCGGGACTTGTCAACGGCCTGTCACGCCGGCTTTTTTGGGGGGCTTAAGGGTTTGAGGGTTTAGGGGTGTAGGTGTTTTGGGGTTTAGGGTTTAGGGGTTTAGGGGCTTAGGGGTGTCAAAGTTCACACAGAGGGACATCCTGTCAGGAAGCATAATTGCTTAGCCGCTTTGTCCCCTGATGCGTGAAGGGGTTTAAAGCGTGCGGCACACCCCTAGAAGTGATTGGACGGGGGTGCCCTAGGACTTCTACTTATAACGTATACAAGCTTTTTTCGGATGCTGAAACATGACATGACTAACCATAGGCCCCACAGTAGTCCCTTTTTGTGGCTTATATATGACTAGTTATCTAAATTGGGGTCCCTTTTTAGGTCCCCAATATAGTACGGCACCCTTATCAAAAGAATCCCAAAAGGGACCCTAATTTAGAAAACTACCCATGTAGGATTTTATTAGGGAATCCCCAAACGGAACTACTGTGGGGCCTATGGGTAACTACCCAGGCCATCTCAGGCCCTTTGCCTGAGAACCTTGAGGCTACAAAAGCCAAAGACCCGAGACGCGACCTTCCCGTGTAAAGCCCCACACCCTTGACAGATTAGGGTTTAGGGTTTAGGGTTTAGGGGTTAGGGGTTAGGTTTAGGGTTTGGCGTTTAGGGTTTAGGGTCAACGCACCAGCTAGCCTTGCCTAGAAGTATCACTAATAGGTAGATGTATGTACAGACCGCCGTGGGTCTGCTGGATGTCCACCCGTGTTCATTGAAATCCGAACATCCACAATGACTTAGCTGTGCTCCTGTAGACCTCGAACTCCAAACCCGGACTTTTCATCTTGAAGACGGAAAGCCTGAGCATGTTCTGTCTTCCACGCATCGAGCTGCTGAGAGAGGTGGCTTGCTCCTTTAACGCGCTCACGGCTTGCAGGCTTGGGGCGTTTCTGACTGAGCCCTACACCCAAAACCCTACACCTTAAAGCCCCTAAACCTTATAAACCCTACGCCTGAAATCCTAAATCCTAAACCCCTAATCCTACACTCTAAACCCTAAATCCTAAATCCTGCATTCCCTTGCATGCCGAGGGCTTAGGGTTCTGATTTTGGGGTTGGGTTTGAGAGCTTCAGGGATCTGAACTCGCAAGAAGAAGCCAAGCTTGATCCTGCCCTCCCCTAAACTTGACCCTGAAAATGGGGACCGTCTCCGTAGTCTTGCTATCATTCGTATTGAAATCTAGTTAGTTAGTATTGTCAATGTGATTGCTATGTTCATCATCACTGAAGTAGCACTATTGACATGGCTATCATTATAAATAGTGCTCTGAGGACACCTCATTATCATGCTTGGCATGCTTATTGCTAGTACTATTACAAGCTTGACCATTGTTCTTGTGATTAGTATGCCTAATTGTTGTTACTCGATGTAGTTTTATTCATGATACTTTTTTGTCAACGCAACAACAATATTGTTCTATAACTACAACTATTGTAGGCCAAGTGCCTTAGGGGAGGGTACCTACGCGCTACAGTTCAAATGCAGGACTGAAAGACCTGAACAACTTGGTTTAGGGTTGGCAGTTTGCCGCTCACCTCAGACCCGAACTTTCGAGGTCAGAAATCCCTGGCAACTTGTGTTTAGGGTTTGTGGGATGTTGGGCTTGTGGGGTTTTGGGCATGCTCTTTGAGCTATGGATGGCAGAGACATTGACATATTCCCTGACATTAGAGTTCCCACCTCACCGGAAACGAGCTTCCAGAACCCTTCATCTTTATGACCACACCACATCGAGGTATGTACCAAAGTATCTGTAGTGTTTGTTGCAGCACCCAACATATCATGCCGACTCTACTTGAAGGGTCATGGCTAATCATGGCCAACCATCAAAAAAGGTGAAGAGAAGGGGTACCTAGGCTTTAATTCTACTTGTAGCCCCAAACGAGGTACCTGCCCCGTAAAACCTAAACCCTAAACCCCTAAACCCTAAACCCTACCTCTAAAGCCCTAAACGCCCTAAACCCTGAACCCCTATACCCTAAACCCAAGATAGGAACCCGAGCGCGCCCAAAAGCTCTGATGTCTTGAGATGAGGCTCGATCGTTCGCTTCCTTCAGCAAGTTTTCCCTGGCGGTATCTCCGGCAGATACTGCGTGCTGCAGACGTTGGATCGTGGAATTCCTCAGGTTTCGAAGACTCCGGGGCTTATATGGGAGTAAAAAAGAACAACAACAGATACTACTACTACTACTACTACTACTACTACTACTCCTGCTGCTGCCACTACTACTACTACTTCTACTACTACTACTACTACTACTACTACCACTACGACTACTACGACTACTACGACTACGATCTCCTACTCCGGCTCCTACCCCTGGAGCCCCAGAGCCATACATGCACGTTTAAAGCCCTATGAGACCCGAACGCTCGGACGCCAGTTCCTCAGGTTAGAAGTGTTGGCCCCGAATATGGATCTTTAGGGGATTCTAGGGACCCTTACGGGTGCATATAGGGTATATAGTCGGTAGATAAGGATCCCAGGCTTAAGGGCCCATACTAGAGGCCCATGGTTTCAAACTTAGACAGCCCCTCTTCACCGGAGGAGGTCAGGAGTAACCTTGCCGAGACTGCGAAGGCCTACGAGGCATCGGCTCCGATGCGCCAACGGTCTAGTATAGATGCATAAGTAACAGGCGGTATCATTCCGGACGATTTAGGGCTTAGAACTTTATTACCCTAGACTCCCAAGCCCTATCCTAAGTAAACAAGGCCGGCTTTGAAGATCCACGGATGTTTCTTTATAGAGTTTGAAAGGGTTATAAATCCCCAAACCCCAAGCCCTTCACCCTAAACTGAAGACTTCGAGATTGGTTTTGTGCAGGGTCTTACAGAGCTGTACAGCCTAAACCCTAAAGCCTAAACCCTAAGCCCTAAACTGTACAGGGCTGTTTATGATAGACCGTAGTTGCATCGCTTGCTTTTGAGGGTGGGGGGTGTAGGGAGGGCTCCATGCCGTAGGTGCTTCAATGACCCTTCCGGGATGATCTTACTGATCGATTTTTAGGGCTGTAGGGCTTAGGGCTTTGATTTTTGAATCCCTGGAAGTTTAGGGATTTAGAGTTAGGACTCTAGTATGGGGTTTAGGGGTTGGGATTCCGGCAGTTCGAGGTTTTGGGGTTCTGGGGTCAGACGGTCAGAGCACTGAATGTTGAGGTTGGGGGCGTGAGGTTTGTGTTTCTGGGTTTAGTGTTTAGGGGCTGCAGGGTTGTGAGTGAAGCCTGTTTTGTTACACACACCCTAAACCCCAAACCCTAGTTTTATTGAGTCAATGAAATCAGGGTTCCGGGTTCCGGAGGTTTCGGGGTGTGAGTACTATAGGGGGCCTGAACCGTCATAGCCAACATTATTCCTTGGGGCTCTGCATGATAACTACAATATGCCCCGACCCCTGAGCACGAAATCGCTACGAAATACCACTCCCCCCCAGCCCTGCTCTAAGTTGACCCTAAACCCTAAACCCTAAACCCTAAACCCTAAACCTATTCAAGGCCTCTGATATTACATCCGGCTGTCGGGTTTGGGGGTCGCGAGGGCTCAGGGAGCTCTGGGGCCTGGAGGTTTAGGGTTTAGGGTCTAGGGGTTTAGGGTTTAGGGTTTAGGGTCTAGGGTCTAGGGTCTAGGGGTTTAGGGTGGAAATCAGGGCGTATAAACCCTGTAAGGTCTGGGGTTTTTGGGTTCTGCGGATGCCAAGAAGTCATGGGGGTTTCAAGTTTCAGGTTGGTACTTTCAGCGGCTTTCGTAGAGGGCTGCGGGGTTCAGGCTGTATATATTCGGCTTTATAAGGGTTTAGGGTTTAGGGTAGGGATAGGCCAGGGCCCTAGCTAGACCCTACACCCTAAACCCCTAGACCCTAAACCCTCAACCCTAAAGCTTATATAAACCAAACCCTGAACCCCCAGACCCTAAACCTTAAGCGCTAAACCTTATATAAACCAAACCCTAAACCTCCAGACCCTAAACCCTGTCGGGGGAAAAGAGCAGTGAGAACCCAGAGACTCCAATATCCCTTAATTAAGGAATATACCTTAAATCATATTAGGGATCCTACTATAGTTTAAGGAACCCTAAACCCTAAACCCTAAACGTAATTAAGGGATATTGGAGTCTCTGGGAAGGAGCTGAAAGAGCTGGAGCCGACATGGCAGGCCGGCCGTCTCCAGAGCTATAGAGGTTCAGGGGTTTAGGGCGTGTGTAGGGTTTTTGGTTTAGGGTGTAGGGTGCAGGGTTTAGGGTTTAGGGTGTAGGGTGTAGGATGTAGGGTTTAGGGGTTTTTTGGTTTGGGGTTTAGGGTTTAGGGTTTCTGATTTCTGGATCGAATTGAAGATTCACGGGAGTAGGGCTTCATGCTTGGAGTCTAGGGTTTAGGGTTTCTGGGCTTTCGGTTTCGTGTTTTGGGTTTCTCAGCGCTTATACGCCCTAATTAAACCATCTGTATTCGATGTATGATGATGTAGGTTTGGTCCTGAACACCCTCAAACCCTAAACCCTAAACCCTAAACCCTAAACCCTAAACCCAATCGATGTACGTTTGTTAGATGTTCTTTCGGCCCGGGGCGTTGTCTCGCCCCCGGGGTCTGAACAGCCTCAGGTAGTACATATGTCGATCCTAATCTTCCGACTTTAAGGCCCTTCCCTCAAGGCCATGTGCAAAAACGTATGTATATGTGTTTGTGTATATACTTTTTTAATATCTCTCTCTCTCTCTGGATTTAGGTACAGACATATATAATATATGGACGAGTGCAGCGGCGCTTAGGAGTTGAAATTTCAGGGCGAGTTGGGGTTCAGGGGTTTGAAGTTTCCTGAAGCTCTAAGCCGCCGATATACTTGGAATCGGTTTTTCCTGAGGGTTCCTATCACGGCTCGGTAAGGTTCTGTAGGTTAGGGTTTAGGGTTTAGGGTTTAGGGTTCTAGGTAGCCCTAAACCCTAAACCTGTTGGGTAATACTTCGAGTTGAAAGCCCTGCGCTAGATCCTGACAGTGTAGCAACCTCTATAAATCCCTAGTGTTACCCAAAGGCTCCATGTACCCTTAAGGTAGCTACTTAGGCCTTAAAGGGGTTGCTATATAAGTAATGAAAGCCCTATATATATATATATATATACTATATAGGTACATGGAACGCAGGGGTTGGAGAGGTCCCTAAACCCTAAACCCGACACCCTAGACCCTCATTGCTTAGTATTATTCTGCCCAAAGCCTGAAAATTCTTCGGCCCTAGAGCTCCCTCTTCTTAGCAAGGCCCCCAGGTCCGGAGGCCATAAAACCTACATGCCCTGCAGGTTGAGGGTTTAGGGGGTGGGGGTTTAGTGTTTGTAGGGTTTGCCAAGAGGGGCCCATATTAACTACTATTATGGAATTAGGTTCCCACAACCATTCCAAGGATGGGCTTTTTTACCTATATCCACAATGGTCATGTATTTGGACCCTCTGGGTTAGGATGCTTCCATGGATCTCCATTGGAAACAGTGCCGCAGAGCCCTGAACATCCCAAAGTTTCTCTGCCCCAAAGCCCATACAAAAGGCTCAACAAAGACCCCCAAAGCCCCAAAGAATCCCTAAACCCTGAGCCCTAAATGCTAAACTTTTGTCCTTAAACCCGAATCATAGCCTCCAAGCCCGAAGAAAGCCCTGAAGCCCCAAAACCCTTGCAAAAGGCCACTGAGGCTTGACATGTTTAACAAATTTCAACAGCCCGTACAAAGGGCTGGCTTCTAAGCCCCGAAGCCCCAAGACGCACGGTTCAGGGTTGCGCTTTTGGGACCCTAAACCCTAAACCCTAAACCCTAAAACCTTTGAGCCCAAAAGCCACAAAACTCGGTCTCAGCAGGAGGGCTTAGAAGAGCTGCGCGACTTGTCCGAGAATCAGCCACTTCGCCGCAAAAGGTTAGGGTTTAGAGTTTAGGGTTTAGGGTTTAGAGTTTAGGGTTTCTTCGGCTTTTGTTTTTGTGATTTTAAAGAACAGGCTTGATCTGCCCCAATTCCAGACTCAAACTCCAAGCCCTAAACCCTAAGCCCTAAGACCCCCAATCATGCATGTGTAGATATTTGTGACTGCCCCCAAGTCCTCAAGAGGAGGCATGTCTTTGGCTCCTTACAAGAGACGAAACTCAGGCTTTACGGCTTAGGGTTGAGGGTTTGGGCTTTGACTCTAAAGTTTCGGGTCTAGGATGGGTTTAGGGTTTAGGGTTTAGGGTTTAGGTTTTAGGGTTTAGGGTTTAGGGTTTAGGGTTTGGGGTTTAGGGTTTGGGGTTTAGGGTTTAGGGTTTAGGGTGGTGGAGCTCGTAAACATAATTCAGGGTCTGTTTCTTGTGTAATGTAAGGTCTTTTGGATTCCTTGATAGAAAGGTTTTGGATGTGTTTGCTCGTATAGACCCCCGACCGAAAGCCCTCAGAACTTGGCCCCAGAGCACTATAGGTCCTTAAACCCTAAACTCTAAACCCCAAACCCTAATCCCCAAACCCTAAACCCTAAACCCCAAACCCTAAATCCCAAAACCCTAAACCCTAACCTTAACCACACATGGATCCCAAAAGCCTTCATAAACCCAAGCCCCGGCCCCCAAAGCCGGACCTGCCCCTAAACCCGAAAAACCCGGAAACCCTGAACCCCAGGGTTTAGTGTTTAGGGTTTGGGGTTTAGGGTTGGGGGTTTAGGGTTTAGGGTTAGGTCCCAAGAAAACTGAGACATCTTACGGAAACCCCTGCAAAAAGCAGTATAAAAGCCTGCATCAAAAACCTGTATGAGACCCCTGAACCCTAAACCCTAAACCCCAAACCCTAAACCCTAAACCATAAAACCAAACCCTCAACCCAAACCCTCACCCCAAACCCTAAACCCTAAACTTTAGACTTTCAGGAAAGCCCAGATCGAGCAGCAGCAGATGGAAATCGATGCTCATCAGGCGCCCCCCCTCCCTAGCCGTAGCCCCCACCCCTTCCCTCCCCTCCCCTCTGGTTTAGGGTGGAGGGTCATGGGTTATGGGTTTGGTGTGTTGCGGTATGTTGTTGTATTATATGAGGTATAGGGGAAACGAGGGGTTCCTGTTATCTCAGTCTTATAACGGGTTTAGGGTTTAGGGTTTAGGGTTTAGGGTCTTATAACGTAGAGTTCAGGCTTTGAGGAGAGCTTTGTAGGGTTCTTCTGTGAGGATGTTTGGGTTTCGGCGGCCTTTTCGTTCAGGGCTGCGGGGTTTCAAGCATCACGGTTCCGCAACATAGGGGCCTAAATAATTACCAAGACTATTTTGGGGGTCCGAAATATAATGTACCATAAAAGAGCCCAAAACCCCCTACACTAGTTGGGTGGTGGCCACGTGGTTGCTGTCGTAGTTGCTCTTGCCGTTGCTGGGATGATGGTGTTGGTGGTGCTTTGTGGTGGTGGCGGCGTCGCGGCGGCGGTGGTGGTGATTCGTGGAAGTGGTAGATGTTGTTGATGTGCCTGAGATGCTGGTTGCTTTGTTCGTAACTCTTGTGATTGCTCGTGGATTTTTCGACTACCCTAAGGGTCCATGTACTCATATAGTATATACATTGGTCCCAAAGTACCTATATAGGGACTACTTTAAGGCCAAAGTATATACTATTTGGGTACATGGACCCTTAGGGCTATTTACACCTCTCCTTGCCCTGCAGACTGCTGGTCCGCAGCTCCGACTCTCACTTCCCCTAAGGGTCCATGTACCCAAATAGCATATACTTTGGTCTTAATGTAGTCTCTATATAGGTACTTTAGGGCCAATGTATATACTACTTGGGTACATGGACCCTTAGGGTTCTGAGCTTCTGCGAGCCAGGCTGTGATTGAACGCCAACAGCGCGACATGCAGCAGCAACGTGAGGAGCGATATGGAATCAGGTCTGCCATGGTTACGGCAGGGTGTTGTGAGATCTGGTGTGTCCTGTGGCTAAGCAGGTCGATGCGTCGATCGTATTTCGTCTTGGTCCCTAAACCCTAAACCCTAAACCCTAAGCCGTTTTCAATTGTTCAGTGTGGTTGGTGGACCGGGTGTTTGCAAAGGCTTCTGTTGACCTTCGCAAGCAAGACTGGAAATGCTAAATCCTAAACCAACAATCGGCCGGTTTAGGGTTTAGGGTTTAGGGTCCTTTTCGAAGGAGTCTCGGCGATTGTCTGAGGATCTGGAGCTGCAGAAAGAGGAGGGGGGAGGGAGCGCAAGTTCTCTGTGTTGTTGGGGGGTTGTCCTGGCCTTTCCGTTTATAGGCTCATGCTAGAACCATGAAAAGCCCCTTAAGGCAGATCCTTGTAGCAGCTAATTCTCAAGGGCCCTATGTTACTTTGAGTTCTGCTTCAAGCGGGGCTGAGAGTTCTATTGAAATTAAACCCTAAACCCTAAAACCCTAAACCCTTAAACCCTAAACCCTAAGCCCTTAAACCCTAAAAGTCTAAAACCCTAAAACCCTAAAACCTCAAAACCCCAAACTCTAAAAACCCCAGTGTTTTGGTTCACCTTCGTAGACATCCCAAAATCAGTGCTCCCGGTGAGATCAAGATTTCTTTCTCGGGACTTCGGGGAACCTAGGGTCCCCTTAGGGTTTAGGGTTTAGGGTTTAGGGGTTTAGGGGTTTAGGGTTTAGGGTTTAGGGTTTAGGGTTTAGGGTTTAGGAACCCTTAAAGGACCCCAGGCTCCCTTTGGTTGTTTAGGGTTTTGGTTTCAGGGGTTTTCGCTTGAGGGCGTTGGCTCTAGAGTTTTTTTGGGTTTACGCTCAGGGTTTAGGGTTCAGGGGTGCAGGGTTTAGGGTTTAGGGTTTAGGAGTTTAGGGTTGGGAGTCTTTGGGGGTTTTAGGATTTGACTCCCTACGCCCCTAACCCTTAAAACAACGCCATGAACCCAAAATGCAAAGTCTAGAACCAACAAATCGCGACACCCCATGGCCGTCCAGATCAGCCCAAAACCGTCGGTTAGGGTTTAAGGCTCCAGAGTGTGGGTTTTGGGCGCGTTCAGAGTTTCAGGAGTCGTGATATCGGGTATGAGGAGTTTGGTCTTTCCCGGGTTTTCAATGCAAGGTTCGGGGCATGCATGGTTTTTGGGTTCGGGAGGATCGGGTATCAGGGTTCTGGAGACAAGGTTTCAATTTGATCGAGCTTCGGTATTAGGTTTATATTGCCAGGCGTTAGGCATGTTTGTGATCTCGCCGCTGACCCGGTTCCCACCGCTACTTTCGTCATCAGCCGACTCAGGTGTACAGCTACAGACTTTGCTAGGTCCTAAACCCTAAACTCTAAACCCTATAAGCCCTAACCCCAAAGCCTAACCCCGATAAACCCTAAAGCCTAAACCCTAAACCTACCTATACTTTATTACCCTATAAGGGTCCATGTACCCAAATAGTATATACAGTGGCCCCAAAGTACCTATATAGGGACTACATTAAGGCCAATGTTCTAGTATTTGGGTACATGGACCCTTAGGGTTATGCAGAGGAAAAACCCTAAACCCTAAACCCTAAACCCGAAACACTTGCCGCGCGTCTGAAATTTCAGCGGTTCAGTAAATTCAGGAACAAGTCGCCTTGGATGCTGGCCTCCGGCAAAATGACACTCACCCTAAGGGTCCATGTACGGGTTTAGGGTTTAGGGTTTAGGGTACCCGAGTACTAGAACATTGGCCTTAATGTAGTCCCTATATAGGTACTTTGGGGCCAATGTTCTACTATTTGGGTACATGGACCCTTAGGGTAATGTAGGGGTCTTCATTAAATAGGGTTTTGGGGTTCCTTTAAAGGGTTCCTTGAAGGGTTTTATAAGGGCTACTATAAGGGTTTAGGGTTTAGGGGCCTTAAGAATTAGAATTTGGGTTTTGGGGTTCCGTATTATAATTATCAGGTAGTATACCCCAAACCCTATTCTTGTTATTAAGGCCCCTAAATTAATCGCAAAGCAAGGTCCCGATGACACATAAGTGTTTTTTCTGTAGTGTGCAGCATGGCGATAGCCGTCGAAGTCTCGCTGCTGAGCGGAAAGACAGCTACCGTGCAAATAGGCTTGGACGAAGAGGTGAAGGCATTGGCAATTCAGGCTCAGATCTACCTCGGGGTTGCGAACGGGAGGCTGTTGGACTCTTCTGGAAGTGTTCTGAATCCATCTGCCCCGATCAAGCATGTCAATCTACGAAATGGCGACGCTTTGACCTTGCACGTATCTAAAGTTCAGGTCCAAGCCACTGGTTACGCTTTTGCGGCGGTTCTTGGCGATGGATCTGTGGTGACGTGGGGGCATTGTCAATGTGGTGGTGACAGCAGCCCAGTGCAGGATCAACTCAAAGACGTGCAGCACGTCAAAGCCTCAGAGCCTCTGACAGTGCTTTTGCCGCCGTTCTCGGCAATGGATCCGTCGTGAGCTGGGGAGACCCACGCTGCGGTGGTGACAGCAGTGCCGTGCAGGATCAGCTGAGCAATGTGCAGCAGATCGGTGCCTGTAGTGGTGCTTTTGCTGCCGTTCTTGGCGATGGATCTGTGCTGACCTGGGGTATTGCTGAATGTGGCGGTGACAGTAGCGCTGTGCAGCATCAGCTGAAGAATGTGCAGCAGATTCGAGCATCTGAGGGTGCCTTTGCTGCGATTCGCAGTGATGGATCTGTCGTGACATGGGGCGATGTTGACTATGGTGGTGACAGTAGCGATGTGCAGCTTCAACTCAAGAACGTGCAGGAGATTCAAGCCTCCAGTCGAGCTTTTGCTGCAATTCTTGTCGATGGATCTGTCGTGACCTGGGGTTGTGCTAGCAACGGTGCTGACAGTAGCTCCGTGCAGGATCAGCTGAGGAATGTGCAGCAAATCCGTGCCTCTTGCCACGCTTTTGCGGCGGTTGTTGGTGATGGGTCGGTCGTGACCTGGGGACCGTGTTCGTATGGCGGCGACAGTAGTACTGTGCAGGATAAGCTGCACAATGTGCAGCAGATCCAATCCTCTGAATGTGCATTCGCTGCCATTCTGGCCAACGGATCCGTCGTCACTTGGGGAGATGATATCAACGGCGGTGACTGTAGCCACGTGCAGCATCAACTGAATGAGGTGGAGCAAATAGAAGCCACTGACAATGCCTTTGCTGCCATTCTCTCTGATGGATTGGTCGTGACCTGGGGTGCTGCTGGCTGGGGTGGTGACAGCAGGGCTGTGCAGAATCAGCTGAAGAATGTGCAACAGATCCAAGCCGCTCGCAGTGCTTTCGCCGCCATTCGCGGTGATGGGTCCCTGGTCACCTGGGGTGCTGCAGAATATGGTGGCGACAGTAGTGCCGTGCGCGAGCAGCTGAATCAATCTAAAAAGCTTGGCGATCAGCTGTTGCCGATGTAGTTAACTTTCTGTGCAGGCAATAACTGTCTGCTTTGCAAAAGGTAATACAGCAGAACGCCGAGCCTGTGCAAGCGTCTGCGATGATGTAGCATTGGTGAGGGGCTGGCATTGTGAGTGTTAGTTGCTGTCGTCGTCTTCTTTTTTGCTTCGTTGTTTTGCGAAATTAGCAAAGCAATGCCGCTAATTGAGCGACAACTACATCGACGAGGACGACGACGCCAGCGACGGCAGCCACGAAAGGACGACGAAACAACCGCTACACAAAAAGAGCGCCACAAATAGCCACAATGACAGCAACAGCAATAACAATACCAAGAACCGGAGCAATACCAACTTCAACAACAGTGACAATCCCATCAACCAGAAATACCATGAGCAACATCAGTGGCAAGATCACCTACAACAACCTTCAATAACGTTAACAAGAGCTAGGACAATATCAGCAACAGTACCAACATCACTCACATCAACAAGAACAGGAGCAATCAGAAGGATACGACCGATAAAGATAGCCTCAGCAAGAACACGACGAATAACAAACTAAAGCACGAGCACAAACAGCAACGACAACAACGGCAACAACTCCACCACCGCCGCCGCCACCACCACC
>CAJNDV010019780.1:2996-21067 GCA_905221635.1 Symbiodinium sp. CCMP2456 | reverse complement strand
GAGCCGCACTAAAAAGCCGCGAGCATCACCAGCATCAGCCGCACTAAGGCTCACCCCAAGCCGAACTGGCCCAGGGTCACCAGCATTAGCTGCACTGGAGGATCAGCCCCAGCCGCGAGCATCACGAGCATGAGCCGCTTTGACGGTTGCCCGAAGCCCGACGTCAAAAACCTAGCATCACGAGCATCAGCGTGAACCCCAGCCGAACGTCACGAGAGCCGCGAGCATCACGAGCATCTGCTCCCAGGGTCAGCGGGCATCACAAGCACCAGCCGCATTTGAAGGTCAGCCCAAGCCCCAAGCATAACGAGCATCGGCCGGAGCAAAAAAAACGCTGGTCAACCGGTTTTTGGAGGCATGGTATACGGGGCGGAGTTTATTCATGTGACCCGTCACCGCTAAGGTAGACTCTGTAAGGGTCTGGCGCTTCGCACGTGCCCGGTACGCTGACAATACGTTTGGAGGTACCTGCTTGGCCTCTGCAGTGCTCACATCCAACGCTTCCTGCCCGCCTTCCAAAGGTGTCTTGAAGCAGCCGAGTGCCATGCAGCGAACTCTGCACAGGATCCGCCTCAGGTCGTGTGCCATGGGGTGCCTTCTCTGAGACTCATGGCCCCTGGCCCCTGTGGCCATCGAAGATTCCCGACAGAAAGCCAAGCTCGTGCAAGTCTTGTGCAGCAATGCGATCGTCGTTGCGCTCCTGCAGTCGAACGCGCCTACCGTGCCTGTCTTGTAACGGACTCTTTTGGTGTTGGTCCGGTCCTTCGCCCCTGCATTGGTGTCAACTCCACAGAGGAGGCCCTTCTGTCCCGCCAGTGGCCGGACCTCAGTTCGCACCATCCTCGCATCGCGCATGGCGTCACATGCTGTCTTTTTTGCAAAGGCTTCAAAGTAAGATCCACACATCCATGCAGACCTCGTCACAGGCAGAGGGCTAGATGATGCCCCAAGGTCGTGGAGATCTAAGCGGTGTGCGACTTCGGTCTTCTGCTTGCCATTGGCCTGAAGCTTCAGGCTCAGGATTTTGTAGAGAGATTGTGAGCCACCGAGTGCTCTGCAGCTTCACTTTTGATTGTCATCGGGAGAAAACTCACCTTACGGACTGGTGAATCACTGCCGCTCCAACGGCCTCTGTAGCCTCAGCCTCCGGCGCGTGTGCCATGGAACAGCCCGCCAGGCCTCAGGCAACAAGTGAAGCCGAAAGTCTGGTGTAGCATGGTATAATATAGTAATCGTAGAGTAGAAGAACATAATACAGTATCGTATCGTATGGTGTAGTACAGTATAGTAGAGAGCGGGGCATCGATACTTTCTCTCTCCGGGTCGCCGACTGCGGTGGAACCTGGGAGCCGTTTGGTGCCCCCTGAGCCGGGATGAAGAGATCTGCGGCCTTTGCCACGGCCACATGGCCCCAGCTTCCCAAACTAGACTTTCCGCAATCTTTTTTCCCACCCACCCAGCTGACCAAGCAATCTTGGGAAAGGACATCTGTAGGTCCGTCTGGTATCACAGCTCCAAGCCTGGAGTGGACTCAAAAATCTTGAACTTCCAAATGCGCGGGACCCGTGTTGCTGTCTGGGGCAGGGACTTCCTACGACCGTTGTACCACCGAACAGTCCCCATGCCTTGTAACTGCACGTTGCAAAGGCTCAAGCGGCTGAAGGCTCTGTCCACAACTGAAGCTCGCGCGTCTGGCCGGCTTGGGAGGAGGGGCCGGGGCTGCCTCAAGAAAGGGCTGCGCGGGCGCTCGAGTTCAAGGTGCTACAGCGCCAGGCTCCGGGCAACCCGAGAAGCGGCTGCCCCTTGGGCGCGGCCGGTGAGCTCCTTGGCCGAAAGCGTTCCAGAAGAAGGCACGCACTCCTGCTCCTGTTGCCCGGACCGGCGCAGGTGGAGGCGACCTGAGAAGCGCTTGAGACCATGTGACACCGTGGAGATGCAGTCGTGACAACGGAATGACGGCCTCGGCGCAATCTCCGGAACAGGGCTCGATGGAGCAGCAGAGGCATCCTGCACCCCAAACGTTCTGAGAGTTGAGCTGTCAAATAGCTTGAACCATCTGGTCCTCCGTGTCTGGAGCAGGAAGGAGATTGTCTGGGCCTGGCGAACGTTAAGTGGGGGTTCATGAAATTTCACAATATTTCACAAGGGCTTAACGAGTTGATTCTGCAGAGCATGCGGCGGCCAATTCGGAACTGCGCTGGTTTCAAGTGTCGCTCTCTCGGCTGCAGGCGGATTGCTTTCACATCTCCGCTGGCGAGAAGCTTCACCTTGTCACTTCTTCGCCACATGTGATTCACGAAGTGCTGGCAGCTTCTCCCATGCCGTTGACAGAATATGCAGAGTAGTAACCATCAACCTTGAACAACTTGAGCGACACGCCGCAATTGCGAATCCTACTGGTCCTACCTTTTTCGAGCTTCGCCAGATTTCTCATGCGGGGCTCAGCCATGCCAAACCCCGGCCTCCCAGCGGCCGGATGCCGCGTCGAAGCGCTCCAACTTCCCGCGCCTCGTTTGCAGAGGCTCCTGCATGAAGAGATGCCTTGGGCGTCTGGGAAGCGTGCGATCCATTGAGCGCTGCGGCCTGCTTCAGGTTGGTGAGCATGACCTCGGAGTTGCGCAGCAATCCGAACCACCTTGGTCCACAGCCAGGGCCAGCTGGCCGGCTTAGGGACTGGACCATGGCGCCCGGCTGAAGGCCATCACCCTCCCCTGACCTAAAGAGAGATACGTGTTTTTTCTGAGGCCACTGTACGCCTAGTTCACCTCTCCGAGCTCGTGGCAGTGGCTCAAAGCTCACAGGCCTTGAGGCCGGGCGCCTGGAGACTTTTGACACACTGCCCGCGGTGCTCTCTGCAGACAATGCAAAGTCGCTGAGCGGCATGCGGTGGCTCTGTCCGACCTGACTGTGTTGCAGATCACGCCCAAAAGAAGAAGCATCTGTGCAAACTGCTGAGGGTGGAGCTGCGACTTCTGCTTCTGCTTCTGCTGCTCTCATCACTGCTATCCTCCGTCAATGCTGGGCCGTCACTATGGCAGCGCAGCAAGGTCAAGCATGGCCAAGGACGGTCCTGGCATGCAGCTCTCGCAGCAGCTGCCCGTCGCTCCTGCAAGAACACAACCGCCAGCGCCAGGCAACACGATGAGCCTCCCATGGACCAGCTGCTGGCCTCTTCGGCATCCACGGCGTCTTTTTCTCGTTCCCTAGCTCGCCTCAGGGCATGCCAAATTTGTGGATCCGCCTGGACATCGCTGTCGCTGCTACGAATAGTAAGCATGCAGCTCTTCTGCTAGCTTGCCTCGCGAGTTTCTTTCCCAGCGCAGCAGCAACTGGAGAACTCTGCAACAGTATCGTGTTGTAAGGGCAGGGCGCTTGACAGTTGCCTCGTCCATGAGATCGCTCTGTGAGCTCTCTCCTGACGTCAACCAGAGCCAATCAGGCCCGAAGTACCTTCCTTGTCTGAGACTGGGGCTCTCCCTTGCAACCAGACGCCGAGCTGCCTCCTCGTCCATAAGTCCGTCATCACTTCCTTCAGATCGTGATGAAAACAAAAAGTGCCATTGCAAGTACGACCGGCCTGTGGCTGTCTGTTGGTCGAAGCGACGGGAGAGTTCGTCATCCGTGTATGCTCGGCCTGCCCAGGTGCGGACCTGGCTTCAGCGGAGGCTTTCATCAGGCACGTGTCTTCGGCTGCTAAGGCTCAGGCTCTCGAGTCCTGTTCCTGGAACTGCCGCCGCATCCGGTCTACACTTCAAGCTCCATGCTTGCCAAACTGCTTTTCTTGCACGTCTCTTGCTGTCATGCCTTCGACTTGCTGCTCTGGTGACCGACATGGAGTTCAGTTAAATTAACCATGGAGCAATGTCCATGCTAGAGTGTGGGCATTGCGGCTGGTCGACTAGTGCTGCTGCTTGATTCAGCTACTCAGGGCACGTCTGCCTGCAAGGGAAGAATCTGCGCTGACAGTGGCTAATGGTTCCCACTACTTCACGGCACATTTTGACATGGCTGCGCCATGCCGTGTCTGGGACTTCTACGCTGACGAAAGTGAAGCATCAGAGGTGGCTGCTTGTTTTGAAAGGTGCAGGGCTCAAGGGTCTTCTGTCAGACATTGGATGCTTATGTTCGCCTATGTGCTGATTGCTTTTCGACTGCAACTAGCCGTCACCTCCCCGCTTCAACAAGAGAAACCTGGTAGTAAAGATGTATACGGCGATGCGCAGGAGTGCACATGACGGGTGAGACGCGCATGGTCAAAAGCTTCCGGAAGCTCCAAGTTCAAGAGGTCAGCCTCAACGACAGAAAAAATCCCGAACGTTCCTTGCTTCGCATTATGGCCTCCAGCAGTGACCCCAGTGATGCTGCGACCTCCAGCGTTGCTTCGAGGCTTTGGCCCGAAATCTGCGATTGCAGCAAACGCTGCCGGCCTTCAGCTTCTGTCTTTGCGAGACGGAGTGCTCGGCTTGCCTTCCAATCTTCTGCGCTTCGCCGTCTCCACCTCCGAGTGGGAAATGAGAGAACCATGAAATCTCGGGAGGCCAAGCAGCGCCTGCTCCGTTTCACCGGACTCCTCTGCTTTTCGAACGGACTCGACCAAGTACTGGAAAGCATCCTGACACAGACTCGACATTCATTTTGCGTTCCGTTCTCAACCCTGCGACGTTACGCGTGCAGCAAAAGGTCCTCCGCACTGTCCTTGAAGACCAGCATGTCTAAGTGCGATTGGGTCAGCCTGACAAGACGATTTCTGGCCAGGATAGCGACTGACTAAGATGCAACAACGATTTCACTGAGCTCTGCACATGCCACATTCCATCAAATACTGGAAGTTGATGGTCTTCTTCCAGAACTCTTCGCCCAACAGAATGATCGGCAAAGGATGGGAGATTTTCCTTGCAATAGCTGCAAGCTGGAGACGAGACAGGCGGGAGATCTGCGCCAAGTTGGCGCCAAGAGGCTTGGTCTGCAGGAGCACTAGCAACTCAAAGAGCTCATCCAGCGACCCGAAACCTGGCATCATCTGCTCCAGGCCATCATCTCGGCTGGTCACTGCCCGGCCTCCTGGGCAGACTACGAGGCCCATGCACTTGTAGGCCATCCAGAATTTCCGCATGAAGAAGTAATGGAACTCGAAGGCACCCTCCTCCGACACGTACCTCCCGCATGTCCCCACTCTCTCTCTTTTTGCCACTTGGCTGCCGAGCTGCAGCCAAGGCTCTTGTTCAAGGAGCCCCACCTGTGGGTAGGCACGCATACAAGAGCTTCTTTGCATCTCACATGCCGTTGAGTAGCTCTGGCCGGCTGGCCCCGAAGCCGAGCGTCTTGTCTCCTAGGCACGACCCGCGGCCCTACACAACTGCACGTCTACGATTTGCCCTACGCCCTACCAAGTCCTCAGTAGTCTGAGACAGCAAAGCCGTCCTGCTTCGTGGGCGCCGCGATTCGCAGCCTCCATGATGCCAGGACCACCACCGGTACTGACGTGATACGACCTTGGAGGACAGCAAGCCTGGTGCCGTCTTTCCGCGGATGGCTTGAGGGGCGCACGGCAATCCTTTGGCGGCGCGCTGCCGGTTCCATTCGCCGAGCTTCTTTCCAAGCTCCATGGCCATCCTGAAGTCAGAGCATAGGGCATAGGATGCTCTCCCGCCGCAAACGTTGGCAAGAGACGGCATGATTGGTATGAGGATGAGAGCTCAGAAAATCTTTTTGCCGAGGTTCACATAGAACTTGTCCATGGCCTGTATCTTCTGCGCAAATCGGAGCTTGGCCTGCATAGCTTCGACCTGCAGTGTTCCGTAGACACTAGCTGCAGGAACACATCGAAAAAGCAAGGATGGTGGAGGGTCATTTAACATAGACCCTGAACAACAGGATCCGGAGTAGAAAAACACCGCTGGGGTACCCCTGAGGCCTCCTCTTCTGCCGTGAGCTTCTTGAGCTGCTGCTCCAGGCCAGCAATGTGCTTGACGCGGTCCTGACAGGGAAAACAGGTTCTCTATGACAGGTCTGGCCATGTCTTTCTTGAAGCCGCCTCTGGATGCATCATCAGGTGCGAGCCGACCTGCCAACACATACTCTAGACTCTAGCCCGCCCACAAACGAAAGTAGTTCTGTCTGAGCGGCGATAATGAAATAATTGCTAATGTCATGCTTGTCCAAGCGCTGCATGGGCTCGTAGAGCTCACACCTCAGACAGCCCACAGGAACAGCCCCTCGCCTCCGGTTACAATTCGGCTCTGAGCTCTTCGCATAATCCGGACATGGCGAGAGGTCGCCGCGCCCAGGAAGTCTGGGTTCTTGTATGCCTCAGAAGGATGGGGCAATCTCTTTCAAAACGTCTTAAAACAAAAACTTGGCCGCAGCGCCTTGATTGTCGGGACGTTTTTGAGCTCGCCGTTGCCACTCATTGCGGCGGTTCTGTCTACTAACCCGCTTGGAACTGGAGCCAGTGCCTTCGGTAACTGCGACCTCGGGCTGCGCAGGGGCAAGCGGAAGTTCGGCTGGTTGCGTCAGTTGCACAAGACTGCGCTCTCCTCTTTCGAACCTGGCTCCTGGTGGGTTCGGAGATCATCGGAAGCTCTCCATCACTGAAGCCGGCATCTCACCTGGCTGTGTGGAGCGCCCTTTTGTTGTCCAGACATGCACACGTCCTTTGGCACGTTTTTGTGGTAAGCTTATGGTGTGCGCAAGACTCACAGAAAGATATCAGCGGCCTCTGAAAGCTTCTAATCGTCCCCGCTGTTGAAAGGGGACAAAGGCCTCAAGCGCTCCGTCATCAGGGTTCGACGAGAAAGCTGGGAGTTACCGCTCTTTTTGAGGCCACTCTGTAGTGTTGCCGGTTTGTCCTCAGGAAGACGGCTTGTTCCCGCCTGCAGACTCAGCAAGGAGAAAGTCCTTTGCACCGCTTTCAAAACTCGTCGCTACTGGGTTGGCATCTGCCTACTGGGCTGCACCTGCCCTACCGCTAACGGGCCGCAGAAGGCAGGCGAGAGCATCGACGGAGTGGCAATCAAGAGATGGAGCAGTCAGGAGCCCAGGCACAAAGGCTGTTGGCTGCAGACGTCGAAGCAGCAAGGCCCCTCACCATCTATTCAATTTGGTCCACTTTCTCTTGCACGCAGTCTGCAGGGAAAGGACACGGATGCCCAGCTAGAGCGGGAAGATTTGGTCAAGGCACGGTGTTGCTGCTCTCGTCACAAGTGTCGCAAACCAGAAGGCTCAGTCCAACTTCTGCTTCGGTGTCTCTCCTACTGGTTGAGCCTGTTCGGTGGACCCACCGGTTTCCGTTGTATGCTTCTCGTGACTTCGAGAGGGTCCTTCTCTGAGGCACGGGCTTTGTGCAGCCAATTGGAACTGGGTATTCCATGCGGCCTGGCCATGGAATGGGACTACCTGCAGGACTTAAAGGCAGAGATAAAGCGCTCATGCCTCACATGCCGCCAGCATGCGGCATCTCACAACATCTCCCAGCTGCACGGGTTTCTTTGCATAAACTGCCATAAACAGTCTCTCACTGTAACCGAAAAACACCCTCCATGTCAAATCCAAACAAGGCCTCCTTCGCCGAGCCATTGCCAAGCGACCGTCTGCAAAGCTGGGAAACTTCAGAAAACACTCTAGACTACAGGAACATGCAGAACCCTCAACGAAGCCCTATAGTCTCTGGTTTGACTCTGTGGTTCGTCAAGAGTTGTAGGCATGTGCTGTGGGACCTGCGGGCACAGGAGTTAGGGCTCTGATTTTTCTGATTTTGTCAGTGCTTTTGTGTATTTTTCTGTTCTGCTTGGTGTATCTTGGTGTAAGAATTCCGAACGAAGATTGTGCAGCTAGCCAGCATTCTATCGGTTTTCATGAACATTTCCTTGGCATTTTTTGTGCATTGCTAAGGATTTCACAGGACTTTGTGAAACTTCTCAGGTTTTGCTGTAGTTAAGCTTGCGTAGGATTTCCTGCGATTCCGTGGGATTTGAGAAGCTTTCATAGGATTTCACGGGAGTTTCGCAGGAATTCATAGGACTTCTTGAGACTTGCTGTGAATACGTCGGGGTTCATAGGGCTTTGTATTATTGGTTAAGAGTTCGTCAGATATCAAGGGGCTTTCAGAGGAATTTACCCTCTCGCAACTCGGACTCCGCCGGTCTCTTGTGCCCAACTAGATCAAGCAACTAGACTGCAGGCTGACAATCACTGCTACACCACAAGGGATTCTCAGATTAGGTAGGATTTCCAAAGATGTCGTAAGATTTGCTAGGATCTTAAACCTTCATGTGCAATGCTTGCTTGATTGGGTGCCTGCTTGCTGAGCACAAGAAGCGGAAACAAAGCAACAAAACAAACGGAAAACAATACCGAAAAAATAGCCCCCCCAGGAGTTAGGAGATTTTTGCCTCCTGCATGGCTGAACATGTCGCGAAGCAGGGTGATGTTAGGAGATGATTCCACTCATGAACTGACGTGGTTTTGACTCGTTTGGAATGGCTTGGGTCGTCCCCGTTGCCTGTAATACTACAGACTGAACCCTACAGGAGCCATCTTGCCTTGTGCTTCGTCAGGGAACTTAGCGGCATCGGCCGTGGGGCAGCCGTCCCGATGGCGCCCTTAGATCTGAACGGGAAAAGCTCACACAGAAACAGGTAGCTCACACCTCCCCTGTCCAGTTTTTTGAAAGGGCTGCCTTTTCTCACTGTTGCTGTGCCCCCTTCACGCACCGAGGGGCCTCTATGAGCTCCTCGACCACTTGGAGCTCCTTCTTCTTGGACATCGCGGGCATGCGCCGCTCAGCCTCGTCTCTGACCGTCTTCGCCTTGGCCTCCGCTCTGGAGATCTGTGCAGCTCCGCGTGCACTAACTCTGCCGGATATCGTAACTCAAGGGCTATGCATGGCTATGCTTGAATCTGTTTAAATGTTGGCAGTCTTGCCTAGCAGTGCTCCCTGGTGTGGCGATGCCTAGCCACAGAACTTGTGGGGCCATGTTACAGCTTTTTTCAACGAGTGTGCACTTCGATGTCCTGGTAAGCGCAAGACTTGTCCAACCCAAGCCAGAACAAACACCGCTCTTACGATTGCACCTCTGGCCAGCCCACCTCTTCTTGCTGAAATGCCAGAGAGAACTTGATAGGTCCTATGATTAGTTTCCAAAACTCACAGTGAGAAACCACTGCTGTGCTTATGGTCATTTTGTTGTGCTGTCTTGTGGTGCTGTTTTGTCGGTACAACTGCAGCGGCTAGAGCAGCTGCAAGCGATGCCAACTGTATATTTTTCGGTGACAGGTGCAGGCATACCACTTGGCGTTGCAGAAGGCCAGCAGAACTGCTGTGGCAAACGTTAGCAAACCCTTTTCGCCGTTACCCCCAGGCAGACTGCAAAAGTCGTTTGTATGTGCCAGGAGTAGCCCCGGTTCCCGCAATATTGCTTTTTGTCGCGACCGAAGCAGGAAGCCGGCTATGAGTTGTTTGCCCTTTGTCCTCTATTGCGAGACCGTTTTGGTGTGCAGATCGATGCCTCTGCGTTGCTAGCAGAGTCTAACGCCAACCGTGGATTCGAGCCTGGCTGCGGGTCGTGGAAGGGCCTTTCTTCGCATGTGGTATGCAAGCCTTCGCCGAGCAATCTTGGAAGGAGGTATCTGCGAGGGATTCGTGGAGGTGGGGCCGCTCCTCCTGTCTTGCTGAAACTCTTCTTGGAGGCTCTGAGGAGCTCCCCGGAGGATTGCGACACCGATGCTTCCCTCTACTGGCGGATTCAGAGACATCACCGCCATGCTTCCCCCGATCGGGATTCCATTTATCTTTACTCTGCACGTTAGAATCCCAAATTGTGTACCACACCGTCTGGAGAATACTGTGCAGGCTTTGCAGCGACGGCCGGAGTGAAATCGAATTGTAATGCCACAGAGCCTTTACAGCACATTCACCCTGCTCACTTTGTCTGAAGAGGCAAGGAAGCGGAGCAACCACATCAACGATGTGGCGGTGTGGGGCAAGGACTGCTGGCGAACCCACTGATGAACTTTCCACCATGAAACAGCAAACGGACTAAATGGGGCAGGAGGCCTACACAAGCAACAAAATCGCGCCCCTGCGGAAGCGAGACAGACACACACACACACTGGCACGTGTTGGGCCGCAACGACATGCCTTGGCAGCGCTTGGCGGCTTCTTCTCAGCCGCAGCCTTATTTGGCGAGCTTGCCTTGGCTTCCGGTCTGCAGACCTCAGATGAGTTCCGTGGTAGGATCCTTCCTATAACCTCTAGTAGGGTACACCTCACTGCAAAAGCCTCACGATCTACCCTGCGGGCCTTGGCCTTGGCAGTGCTCTTGGGCAAGGTCTGGGTAACCTTGTCAGCTCAGCCATGCAAGCTCCTAGAGTCTCGTTCCCCTGTCCGCCTTCTTGGCCTTTTTGCTGGAGACGGTCGCCTTGTCGCCCCGGCCTTGATGCTTCGCTGGTGACACGCCAGAGCAAAGAACCCAGGCTACAGCCGAGGAGCCCATGCCCGCAGCAAACACACGGCCGGCAGCATAAACTACAAGAGGCCAAGACAAATATTCGATGGAGCGCAAAGGCTGGCATGATGGCCGAGATGGGTGGGATGCTCAACGAAGTAATCTCTCTGCACCAATGCCATCGGGGCTTGCTTCTTGCTTGCCGGCTCTGGAGCACTTGCGGGCGGCCATGGTAAGGTGACAGACAGCCTGACCGAGCCTGCAATTATCTACAGGAAGTGGCGTGCTCAACGTCGTGCAACCACACATCTGATCAGCGCACACAGCAGGAGTCGCAGCTCCCAGTCTGCAGGTTTTCGTCCAGCAACGATTCTGCGTGAGTTGACCCGGTTCTATCGGGCATGACATGGGTACTAATAGCTAGCGGCAAATCGAAGTCCACATCCGCTACAGAAACTTGGTACAGCTGGATGCTGTTCTTTTGAAAGGCCTTCAGATGTTGTTCTTGAATGCGGCGCCAAAACAAGGACGACCAAGCTTC
Source organism: Symbiodinium sp. CCMP2456 (assembly GCA_905221635.1). Classification (NCBI taxonomy): domain Eukaryota; class Dinophyceae; order Suessiales; family Symbiodiniaceae; genus Symbiodinium; species Symbiodinium sp. CCMP2456. Next base: position 10,081 of record CAJNDV010019780.1, on the reverse strand, counting down.
CCGAAAGTGCTATCTAGAGAGTCTAGAGAGCACTTTGTTGTCGGAGCACCTGTTTGTGCTCATATGTGCATGCCGCAGGTCTCCGGACGACTGCGCAGTCGATGGGGCCCTGAAGCTCAGCTATGTCCAATGAGCTGTCTGTTTCTTGGTTCTCCTTCAATTTCTTGGAAACTTATGCAGCATAGGTGGTAACTTCTGGTTGTAAACAGACAGCCGGCGGTGCCAGGTGCCCTGTTAGCAACTTCGAGCAGTTGTTTGCAAGGTGTGCCAGAACAGCCTGCTTTCACCTTTCTCAAGAGTGCTTTGCACATCTTTGCACACTACACAGTGCTCTTAGAACTGGCCTGGGCCTGCCTCAGTCTTTTGGACTTGTCTGGGCCCGTTCCAGCGCCGAGATTATGTGTTTTCCGTACCTCAGCTCGCAGATGGCCAGGGCGATTGCAAACAACGCAGAAAAAACTCAACGGATCTTGAACTTCCCCAGCCATGCTGCGTGTTCGACTTCTTGAGCACCGGCATGTGCTCTCGAAGTTTCCAGAACAGTAAATCACGCTGTGGACTTTGCGCCAGTGCAATTACCCGTTGAACGATGTAGTTGCCAAACCTGGGAGCTGCGAGTATTTGCGTCTGTCACTGCTAAAGGTTCACGTGTTCCCCTGCGCGCCTGTCTCGCATCATGACAAGAAGTGGCGGATGCGGATCACCCTGCTGGCCAGTTATTGCCTGATCCAGGAGTTAAACCTTATTGAAACAGGGCAACTTATAGTTTCCTTAGTTACATCCCACCTCCACGAGGTGCGATCTTTCCTCTGGCGTTGCGCACTGCAAGGCCTTCTCAATCACGTTGCTAGCATACTTGTGGCCTTGGGTGGCAGAAAGTAGAGCAGCCGCTCAAGACAATGGAAGCACTCAAGCTCCTCTTTGCTGTAAGTCTCGGGCAAGAGAGTGACAAAATGTTTTTGCGGACAATATTCATCACCTGCTGCCGGTCACCAGGTCGACTGCTGTGCTCCATAACATGTTGCACAACCTCAGCCGAAGCAACACGGCGGGCGTGTTCCGGAGCTGGCGCTCTCTGCAAGCCATGACTAGCAATAAGGCCAAGAAGCGTAGTTGCCGTACTGATCCGTTGCCAGCTCCATACCTGACCCGGAGATATGTCAAAGGCCATCTCTCTTTTCCCTCATCGCCAGGCTAGACCCGTGATGATTGTGGTACCCGTAGAGGTAAGGACGACAAGGCTTCATTGTAGATAAAACTCCGTCACTGCAGGTTTCCGAGAACGGCGCAGCGAGCACGAAGGGACATGCGTTGTTGGACTTTCTAAAAAAAGAACCGCATCCTTATCCTCGCAACAAGAAGACAATCCATGCCGCTGATGCTGCTGCTACTGCTGCTGCTGCCACCACCACCACCACCACCACGACGACGAAGACAACCATAACCAGAACCAGAACCACGACGACGACGATGACCACGACAACAACCACAACCACAAACACAAGAACAGCAATCACAACAAGAACAACGACGACGACAACAACAACAATCACAACAACCACCACCACCACCACCACCACCACCACCACAGCAACAAGGCAACAACGAACAACAACGACAACAACAACGACAACAACAACCACAACCACAACCACAACCACAACCACAACCACAACCACAACCACAAGCACAAGCACAAGCACAAGCACAAGCATAAGCACAACCACGACGACGACGACGACGACGACGACGACGACGACGACGACGACGACGACAGCGACAGCGACAGCGACAACGACGACGACGACGACGACAGCGACAACGACAACGACAACGACAACGACAACAACGACGACAACGACGACAACGACGACGACAATCATTCTCATTCTTGAAACAGGCATCAACCAATGGAAATTTGTCGTTTGACCCCTCTAGTGTGCCACCGAAGCTTAGGGTTTAGGTTTAGGGCTTAGGGTTTGTGCCACCGAAGCACGACCTTCCTCCGTTTTGTCTCCTTGGCCGTGGGGTTGCCAGTCAAGATGTTTGAAGGTCTTGGGGCATTTAGTGGATGGGGGTGTGGGGGCTCGGGACTGCAGGATTCCATTGTCTAGCGCTTCGAACCTTCCGGTTCAAGGTTCCGGCTTGAGGCCTTCGATCCATAAGGTTTAGGGTTTAGGGTTTAGGGTTTAAGGTTTAGGGCATACTTAGTGCAGTTTACAGCCACCACAGCTGCGAGGACTGCTCGACCCAGAACTTTTTCCCTTGAGCAAAAACACCCAACCCTGAAACGCTGTCTGCTGCCTGGAGTACCTAGCAAACCCCTTTGAAAAAGAACCCTTGCAATGGGCGCTTCTGGAACCCTATCAATCCTTTGTACAAACCTACAAAGGTGCTAAAAACCCCCTCTAAACTGCAAAAGCCCTACAAAGAACCCTTGCAATATCTGAGAAAGTTGACATGACATGCTGAGCCAGCGGCCGCCAGAGACGTCCGCGACGGCCTCAAGCAAAATGCAAAACACCTTACTTACCAAGTCGCCAGAGACTTCAAAACCATTCAATTCAGAAATACACCTGAAACTGCGACCTTGTTACAGTTTAAGGTATATTCCTTAACCAAGGGAAATTGGAGTCTCGGGGTACCCCGCAGGAAAACAGTGTTGCTTATTTCGGGTTTGGTGTCTGGGGTGTTCAATGTTTTGTTGGCATTGGATTCTTGGTTTGGGGCGGAGGGAAGAGGTATAGGCTTTAGGACTTTCTAGCGCTTGCCGTCTAGGTTACGGGCGATAGCTAGGGAAACTGGGAGCATTGTGCTTTAGTGTTCAAGATTGAAAAGTTTATAGGGTTGATAATTAGCAGGATCTGAACACCATCACTCTCATCACGACAGCAGGACCGGTTTCGGCATGCAGAACTGATGGTTTGGAGTTGAGGGGACCTGTCTCAGGGCCCAGAGGCACGATATGAGCGTTTAGGGTTTAGGGTTGTAACCAGCAAAGCAAACTGCCGAAGGGCTCAGGTCTGCTTGTTGGTCTATATGCCCAAAATGAACGCGCTAGAAGCCATGATCAAACCCTACATTGAAAGCAAATCTAAACTCCCACAGAAATCCCAAACAAGACCTGACTGAAAAAAGGCCCCTTTCAGCCCTCATGAACCCCCCGTGCAAAAGCTCAGGTGTCCACAAGGCGCTGTCAAGGGGGGCCGACCCAGTACGTGCCGGGATCTGAGGGATCCAGGAAGCTGACACTTACTGCGGTTCGGGGATGAGCAGAGTTAGTTTAGAGCAGGGTTTGGGGTTTTCGGGCCAGGGCCTTGGGCTTCGAACATTTTAGGGTTTAGGGTTGGGACTTCTTTTCTGTACGTAAGATCCCTGTTCGATTTTGCTGGGGACTTCTATACAGGGGGTTGCAACAGGGCGGAGGATGTTGCAAAGGCTACTGTTTCGATTTCGTAGTCGTTTAAGATTCCTTCAATCGGGCTTCATCCAGGGTTGATTGGCAGTGATACGTCCAGCCTTAACTTTATAGGCAGGTTGTTGTAGCTGCCCTACTTCTAACCGTATATACTACGTCCGCGGATACTTGAAATGCACTCTCAACTTCAACCCCGAACACCTATGGAGACTTTGTAGGAACCCCTGAAAGGTTTAGGGTTTGGGATTCCCTTTCACAAACCCTCAAACAGGTCAACCCATCGAAACCAGAAGTTCCAGTACTGTAACCCGAAAATACCGCTATCCGCACAAAACCTAAACCCTTGCGAAAACCTTCTTAACCAGGAAAAAACCCTAGTCCCTATAAGCGCTACTAAATCTCAACAATGAGCCCCCTAAGAAACATGAAAGCTTGAATCCTGCACGGTTTGAGGTTTAGGTGCCTAGGCGTGTAGGAATTTTGGTTTGGTGATGGAGGGCGTAAGGCACGCTAGATTGAAGGTCTAGGGTTTACGGCTTCGGGGTTTAGGGTTTAGGGTTCTCAATCGTCTGCACCCCTCTGCCGCAAACCTGGCGTGGCCAAGCTGGAAGAGCGAAGAAATTGTAGCAGTAAAGCACTGCACTGACATTTGGGAGGCTGACGGGGTCGCGTTCCCCCAAACCCTAGCTAACAACAAAGCCTGGTGCCACAAGTTACGATTCCTCATAGGGTTTAGGGTGTAGGGTTCAAAGCTCACAAACATCACCTCAGCTGATCAGCCTCCAATTCACCTGCTGCTGGTACCGGCGAAGCCTGGCATTGGGGTGTAGGACTTGGGGGCCCGGGACCGCCGTGATTCTATACATACCTGAATTACGGTCCTAAGTACTCTCGATTCCTATTCCTTGAATTATACCCTTCCATTCGGGTTATAACCACACCTAAGTCTGTTCGAAATTACACAAAACCCTTTTGAGGGCCGGAAGCCCATACATGCAACTTGAGTAACCCATATGTGGGTAGTTCTCTAAACCGTTTACTTAGGGGCTGAGTACCCTAGCCCACACAAAAGGTTAACCTTTTGAATTCTAGTAGGATTATAGAAGCCCCACAAGGTTAAAGGTTACCTACTCAGCCCCTCTGTTCAGGGTGCCGTACCATACTTGGGACCAAATTGGACCCTAATTTAGAGAACTTCCCATAATCCCCACGGCCGCTGTCTGAGGAAGAACCCTTAGCGCTAAAACCGGCTTAGGATTCCCGGTCCAGGGTTCCCGAATAAACCCGACCTTCAAGGGGCCCTAAACCCAAAACCCTAAATCCAGAACCCGAAAAGTCCTAAACCCTGAAGACCCTTGAAAATGAACTCTGTGCCCCGACCAACTCAAAGGCCCTCAAAACGGTGCCAGGCTCCACGATGCCGAAGGCGTCGGGTTCTGTCCAACGGTGCTTTTGTGGGGCGCGTGGCAAATCGGTGTCGGGAACTGCTGGGTTTTCGGGTCGATGACGTAGCGTTGAGGGTTTGGGGTTTAGAGTTTAGACTTTAGGGTTTAAGGTTTAGAGTTTGGTTGAGGGTTTAGGGTTTAGGGGAGAGTTGTAGAGGTCAAGGCTGGTGCGGTATGTAGAGGTTTAGGAAATTGGCGGTTTCGTCGGGGGTTGAAGAGGTTGCCCCGGGTTTCGAGTGCATTTAGTCGCCGGGGGTCTGCACAATGGGACATCTTCTCTTTTTCACGGTACGTCGTAGAGTGTTCTGCAAAAGGGGCTGTCCTATACCCTGAACCTTCGTGACGAACTTCAGCCCGAAACCCAAACCCTAAACATGAAACCTATAAACCTCGAGCCGAAACCCTAAACACTGGGGCTCGGGGCTCGTCCTGCTTTGTTGGGCTCACGTTGCTCATGTCGCTCGAATTGTAGGGTCGGGCAGGAAAGAAGACAGCAACTCCGTGATGAACCCTGAACATTAAAAAAGAGACGCAACTCGTGAATCCCAAAACCTGTTACGCTTCAGGGGTTTTAACATGACGGAAACATACAACTTGCGTGCAACTTTGCCCAGAACCGTTCAAGCAAAGAGGGTTGGATTCTGAACAACTCTAACTCTAGGAATATAGTGTTGGGCTTCAAAGGGGCTATGTTTGCTCCCTGGAAACCAGAAGCCTTAGATGACAGAAAACCGACTTCCAGAAAAGGTCTTGACCCCAGAGCAAACCCTAAACCCTAAACCCTGAACCCTAAACCCTAAGGCAGATCCGTTGCTGTTCACCCCCCATTGCCCTGGTAAGGCGTGGGGTTTGGATGCCAGGGCCCATAGAGATTAAGAGTGTCTAATGTGGGGGCCTTAATAATTAGAATAGGGTTTTGGGGTAGCTTATATTATAACTAGAATGAGGAACCCCCCCCCCAAAAAAAAAAATAGTATTGGTATTTGTTCAGGCCCCCACTCTACTCATCAAGGGCCTACATCAACTCAGAACCAGCCCAAGCCAAGCCCGATCAAACCACAGGCATGCCCTAAACCAAGAATCCCCGAAAGAGGAACCCTGCGGAAGCCCGGCTGTCCTGGTGTCTGCAAAGCGGCATCCGGCAAAGGGCCGACGATGGCCTGCCCAAAATCGTCTTCTGCAGGTTCTCTATGCCAAGGGCTTTGCTCTCTAGACGTTCGAACGGTTATTACCAGACTTTCCACATGTCCTTTTGCTTGCTAGACGTTCGAACTGTTACAAGACTTCCCACATGTCCCATAGATAACGTGGTTTCATTCCGTGCTTTTGGAACGCGGTTTTGCATAGAAGCGCGCAACTTTCAGGAGCGCGCGCGGAGCAAGTTTATACAGACTTAACCAAGACTGCCCGCACGCTCCGTAGCTTTAAAGTGGTTTCATTCTGTATTTCGCGTATAGAAGAGCACAACTTTTAGGAGGGCGCGCGAACAGGAGTTATAAAAGTAGAGTCGCTTCCAGGGTTGAGGAACCAAGGTAAGATTGGGGCTTTTACTAAACCTAAACCCTACGGTTCCACTTAGGGTTTACCTTAAGAACCCAAAACCCACTTTTTTGTAGGTTCTTATTATAAACCCTAATATGGGATTTATAGGGACCCTACAAAAAAGTAGGTTTTGGGTTCTTAAGGTAGGGTTCGGAGATTTGTTTGGGGCTTAGCTTGGGGCTCTCGGGCTGCGGCCGCGGGGTGCCGAGCCAAACGGATCAACTTCCTGAAGGCCGCACCCTCCTTGAACCATAAGCCCCAAAAGGCGGAATGAAACTAGACGCTAGGGTTTAGGGTTTAGGGTTTAGAGTTTAGGGTTTTTTTTAGAGTGCAGTGGCCCTTTTCTCCAAGCGAACCTGCAGGGTTTAGGGCTTAGGGTTTAGACTTTAGGGTTCAGGGTACCCGAAGCCCGAATGTGAGAGATGACTTCACCTTTCAGCCCCATCCGTCTCAAAGGAGCTGCAAAACCCTAAACCCTAAAGCCTAAACCCTGAACCCTGAACCCTGAACCCTGAACCCTAAACCCTAAACCCTAAAGCCTAAACCCTTAACCCTGAACCCTAAACCCTTAACGCTCATAGAGGATTCCGAAGCTTCCTTGGAGTACCTAGAAGGCCGAGCCTCCTCCTCGTCGTCCCCCTCATTCATGGAAGTCGGGGACGGCCTGCATGTAGCCAAGA
>CAJNDV010019779.1:137644-167371 GCA_905221635.1 Symbiodinium sp. CCMP2456 | reverse complement strand
GGGTTTAGGGTTTAGGGTCTACAGATTTAGGGTTTAGGGTTTGGGGTCTTTTGGGTGCAAGGGGGAGCCTCCTTGAATCGGGCTTGGGGTCAAGGGTTCTTCATGCTTCTTCGCAAGTTGTGTAGACGGGCTAGCTTCGATGTGGTTTCACACCCTCCGCTAGGAGTTGCAAGTTCTCCCTCATAGCTTGGAAGTTCGCAGAATCCAATTGGGCGTGCAGCTGCCTCTTTTCATCTGCATAAGTTCGATTGGGATCGACATCGAAGAAGCTTCAGACCATTAACCACCAACTTGTGGCCGTTAGAGATGCTACTCGTGGCCGCCGATGTCGCAAAAGTCTGCTCCGTTTCGATTTTGCAAGGACAGCTTGTCGACTGGCCACGGGGAAAAAGCTGCTTCGCGTGCATCCTTTTTAGTTGACTTCAGGCAAACCGAATCTGATAACACCTCTTCCAACAACTCCCCGTGTGCACAGTATGAAGAGTGCCTTCTGCTAGCTGTTTCCTTTCAGATCCCTGAACCCTTTCACTCGACTGAAATCCTTGACCACGTCGGAAACCTGAATCCATATATCTTGCAAACTTTTACCATTTAAACCTTAGCCTTCGCACCTGAAGGCTGAAGCCTCACATCCCTGACACAGGCCTAGGGCAGTGCCGGAAAGATTGAAATTGTCAACGGCCCCTAAACTTTGCCCTAAACCCGAAATCGCTTCCCGTTGATACGACGATCAGTAAGAACAGCGAAAACAATACACTTAGTCGCTTTCCTCTTTTTCACTGTCCAGGAAGCCTCCGCCCCTTCATCGCAGGTACGGAGCAAGCCGTGTATTAACCACCAACGGAAGGGACAACTGCCTGCGCCCCACTCAGCCGCTTGCCGAGCCGGGATACGCCTGGGCTCTTGGATGCTCTTGGTTCCCAAACTTTCAAGCCCGGCCACATGCTTGGCAACGAAGGAAAGGCCGAGAGGCATGATGCGAACGTATGTGAGAACTTTTAACTACCTTCCGAGATGGCCCCTGCCCTCCAAGCGGTAACTGGACGGAGCTGTGGGCCGTGCACACAGCATAGCACTGAAGCTCAGGCGAGCCCGCACCGATGCAGGCGAGTGCAACAGGTACCGGGAGTACACCGCCTCTGGCAGAGGCGAACTGCACGGGTCTCTGAAAAGACATCGGGCTGAACATTTCACTTCGAGATTAATTCTGAGCCTACACCTCCCCGGTGCCCGCTCATCCCGCTCAACCCGCTCTCTCCTCTCGGCTCGTTTTGGCGGCCCCGGCCCGGAGGAGCGCCTCGCTGCTCCGCCGCTGCGTCAAACAGACGCGACCTCCCGGCAGCAGGCGCTCGCATCCGCAAACTCCGCAAACCGCGGGGTCCGAACGAATCTCCAGCCACTCCAGCATGGGCAGCACCTTGCGTGAGAGAGGTGCAGAGCAGCAGGATGCAGCAGGGCTCAAGGGGGTGAGCCAAGAAGGTGCCTGATCCAGGAGCGCAGGGAGCTCTGTGTCGGCTTTCTGCATGGCTCTTCAAGCACCGGCCATGGACTGCTTCATGTGCGCGGACGGTCTGACACATGACTTGAAAAGTCGGGCGTGCTGATGCGTGCTGGCTGTCTTGAGACTGTTGCAGGATTGATTCAGCAGACATCTAGCCTGCATATGCCTGCATCTCAGTGGCCCTCATCGTGGAAAAGTGTTTTGCCGGTTTGCTGCAAGAAACCTCCATCATCCCCCCCAGCAGAAATGGTGCTCGAAGCGGCCTCTTTTTCCACGCTTGGCCGCGTCCAGCCGTGCTCTGACGGGAGCTCCTGAGCCCAAAGAAAGGCCGGTGCGCAGACTTCAGAGCTTCGAAGGCAAAACCCAGGGCCCAGGGCCCCCGGCTCAGGCGGGGAGCGGTGCCTTGGCTCTCGAGCCGGAGCCGGGGGACTCTCTTTTGATGGCGTCTGCGTAGGGAGCAGTCCCCTTGTGTCTGAGTCTCTTTGATTGCGTCTGCGTGGGGCATGCTTCCGCATGCTGCTAGCGCTTTTCGAGGCTTCTCTCCCTCCGCCCCGGATTGAGGCTCGAGCGGGCAGGGGGATGGGTGCCGGGGCTTCCAGCACGTTCGGCTTCTGACCTTGCCGGTTCGGAAACGAGATGCTCGGATTCGGAATCGGGACTGGCTGAGCCATGCACTGGAGGGCAAGCTCTTCTTGAACTCCTGCAAAACACAGGAGAAGCGGCAAAAAAGGAGCGAAGAGGGGCAGCGCCCACGGGAAGGAGCGGGGACTCCTCGTACTCGTCGGGAAGCTCGGAGTCCGACTCAAAGAAGAGGTAGGACAAAGTGATGTGGTCCACGTGGTCAAAGCGACTGGGCCCATGCAGGCTGACATGGGTCCTCTCTCCTACGTCGAACCAAAGCTTCGCTGGGGAGGTCGCTTGTCACGCCCCATCATCGGGTCCTTGGATCAGGGCTCTTCGGGATCTTCCGCACAGAACTCGTGAGGTTTAGGAAGCACTTCATGAGACTTCCAGCTTTGGTCGATGCGACAGCACTCAGTACGTTGAACTCGTCTCTGTAAGCCACCCCGACCACACCGTCAGTCGAGTCGCAATGAAGAAGAAGATCGGTAGGTCGACCTCTTCACCTGGATGCCACGCGCTGCAGCAAGTCCAGCAGAGGCTGAGCTACGTCCGACTGAACTTTCTGTGTCAGGGGCGAGCGGCCTGGATTGATCAGCTGCTCGTCAAAGCAGAAACACTGGATCCTTGTGACGGGCCAGAGCTGCGCTTCAGGGCTCTTGAAGCTGCAAAGAAACTCGGGCAGGTATTGGGTGCAACACTAGGACAGTGCCCGCAGACGCGCAGAAACAGGGGAGCTACGACTGCTGGCTGCGAAGTCCACAGGTGCTGCGGCCCCGAACCAACTTGTGCTTCACCTACCAACACCTGGATTGTCATCGATACCGAGAAGTTAAGGACTCATGAGCGAAGACACTACTTCTCAAAGCGAGACATCAGGCCAAGTGAGATGGACGTCCAGCGTCCTAACAAAAGATGCATCGAATGAGTAAGCCTAACTGCTGGCACCGGAGACGTGGAAAGAAACCAAAAACTCTTTGCGCCACGACGCTTGTTGAAGTAGAGTCCCGCCTCCCAGGTCGAGCAATGAAGCGGAAGTGCCAAGGAGTCATGGCTTCGCGGCTTCGACTCAAGTACAAGAGCTCTGGACTCGGTTTAGGGTTTAGGGGTTCAGGGGTTTAGCGTCTAGGGTTTAGGCTTTGAGCAGCCGCTCCGAATCTGGCTCTGCTGAAAGCTTCCGCCTCTGCAGGAATCATGTGGTACACGGACACGCCGATAATTGGCCGATCGCTGGTGTTCCTCACATAAGCAAGATCCGGCAAGAAGGAACTCCCAAGTTGGTTCGTGAAGTCCCGAATCGACTTGTCACGGTATAGGATTGGTCCACCAAGCTTGCAGCAGAACGCAGGAACCCACGCACTTGAATGGCAGTGATGCTCGGCTCCGCACTTGGCACGGTAGAAGGCTAGCGCAGTCTCCTCGTAGGCGGAGGACGGAGGAAGACGGAGGACGACATGTGGAGACGCGCCGGTTGGCCAGTAGAGGCTACTCCAATCGTAGTCGACAACTTAGTAAAAACTATGTGAAATCCAGCTAGGGCTAGCGAGTAGTCCCATCCCGTGGCAGATACAAAGCGCTTGCCATAATCCCGTGAAGACACATCTCTGTTCGTTAAGGGGCGAAACCTGATCCGAATCCCCCTCTTTTTCGCCCCCCCACGCTGGTCCCCGAGGCCAACAACCACTCGCCGCTGCTGCGGAACAAACTGCCACGGCAGGGAGGTATGAACCTGACCAGCAGATCAAGGGCTTGGGGAGGTTGTCAGGGTTTGGTGCAAGCTGAAGCCTTGGGAGTTTGAGGTCTGCGATAGAGCAGGAACGCAAGACCCCAACCACGCACTTCTCAGTACATTCTTTTGCGACACAGATGTTTGAAGGGATTGTGCTTGTGCGAGCCCCATGACACTCGCCTTCGTACCTGCCACCTTGGAATGCCGATCTCTCGCCAGCAAACTGCACTTTCCCCGACGTATGTCCTATGTAGCCATGTTTCACGTGTTGACCTACATGAACCAAAGTATTACAAGAACATATTTGAACTTCGCAGGGTATCCCAGGGATTCCTTTGACTTCCATGGTCGGAGAAGAAATGAATCATGCGGGGTTGCATTTACGACACTAAAGCTTCAGTGTTTCACCATCCATCAAGTCATCGAGTGGCGAGCACGGATACTCTACTTGTGAGTACTTACCAGAATTACCAAACGAATGGTGATTTTGCATCCGAATGTGGGTTCGAGGCCTCAAAGCATCACCGGAGAACGTACGCTCAGAATGTTAACTGGAAAACCGCATGCTGTGCCTGACGGTCCCTCTGCCACCGTCTCCAAGGACTTCGGCCAAGCTTGACTGTGACGGCATAAACAGAGTGTGGGTGTTGTTGTTAGCTCAGCAAAGTGGTATACTCAACATTTCATTCATGAAACGACTGGTCAACTATTAGGAGCCCCGAATGCTGACGCAGGGACTGTCGCCGCGAAGTCCACGGTAACGAGGCGCTTGGCATCCACAGAATCCTGGATAGGAGTCTTCAGATGCTGAAACAAAGTGACATGGCTGCAGGCTTGGTGATGTCGACCTCAAGCCGGACGAGAGGGAAGGCACATTCGAAAGATCTTCACCCTGCCCCTTCACTCGCCCGCGAGGTTTCGGGAGGGCAGGTGTCGGGTCGTGTTCTTCGGATTACAAGTTGGGTGCGGAAGGGTGAGACGCGAAGGCCAACCGATGGAAAGCTCGGGCAGCAGTTCGGGATCTTCGAGGATTCCCAACATGCCCGAAGGCCTACCCACGGTCTGGGATCCATTGCGGTTCAAGACAGCTGCTGCCAGCCGTCGGTCCTTGGACGGAGGTGGCGAGTACTCTTTGTGCCCCACCGATGATGCCTCCCAACAGCTCACACATTGTCAAGGTCAAGAGCACCTCGAGTTCTCTACCAGCCGTGACTAGTAATATTCAGACATCTGTCTCACCGTGCTAGCTTGGACAAGGCCGGGTTTGGAGTGCTGTTGACGCTGCTCCATGTCTTAAGACAGCCTGACGAACGTCTCTTTAGTAGTATGAGTTCCAGACCTCATGCGGACCACGAAATCCTAGCTGTATGCACAGATCCCCCAGGCCTGCCAAGGAGGCGACAAAGGGTTCTGCAAGGATGCCCTCTTAACAGCCCTATGCCTCAGCCCTGGTCCGAAGTTCCGAAGCGCCCAGCTCAAACTGGCCTGGCCCTGGCCTGTGGCTTGGCAGTATATCTTGTATAGCCTGGGGACAGACCCCGCCACCGACCCTCCCATGCGCCACAACGATCAGTCGCACCGTTCGTATCTTGACGATGCTGCCAGGGGGCGGCACACACGCGAAGACCAGGGCGAAGATCGTCATGCCGGCCGCACCATACCACCAGGTCTCGGAAAGCTTACCGCCGGACTCTCTAGGCTAGGCTCCAGAACTTCAGCAGCTCCCTGCCAAAGCGGGGCCCCGGCGGTCTGCAAGCTTTGCTCCAGCTGTCTCCTCCTACCTCTCGGCAAGAGCTGCCTCGGCGGAAGACAGGGCGGAACTGTGGAGGCTGTTTGTGCCCATCTATCCCTCTGCTTCCTTTGCGTATTGTACATAATCGCATGTTGTTTGCTGGTTTGTTTGGTCTGAGTCTATGCGTAACACATGTTTAGTTTTCTTCTTTGCATGGGAAGCCCTCCACGTCCACCCATGCCGGTAGTCTCGGCCGGCGCAACTGCATACATACACACATGCACACATACACATATGCATCCATCCATCCATCCATCCATCCATTCATGCATGCATTCATGCATGCAAGCAGGGAGGGAGGGAGGGAGGGATCAATCAATGACGGGTGGATGTGTTTTTGTGTATATGCTTTCATACACACATACATAATCATACATAGGTAGATACATAAATACATAGATAGATAGATGGATAAAGACAAAGACAGACAGACAGACAGACAGACAGACAGACAGACAGACAGACAGACAGACAGATAGATAGATAGATAGATAGAAAGATAGATAGATAAATAGATAGATACCTATATCGGTAGATCGATAGATCGATCGACGGATCGATCGAGAGACAGACAGCTTGAGATACACAGGCCGGTCGATAGAAAGATAGGTCGATGGATCGAAAGGTCGATAGGTCGGTAGACCGATGCGTGGAAAACTGGGTCATCAGCACAGACATGTCGAAGGCATGGGCGGCGACACTCTGCATCTCGCGACCTATCTACCTATCTACCTATCTACCTATCTACCTATCTACCTATCTGCAACTGCAGACTCAGGAACTGGGGAGTCGGCTCGTTTGTCGGGCCACCAAGGAAACTTCTGGAGGAACACCTGCATGGATGGCGAAGCCTGGGCACACATCGAACGCGAAGGATTGCGAACTCCTAGAACCCTGTTGGTGCCGTCTACTGCTTTTCAAGCTGCTCCGAGTATCTCTGAGAAGCGACCCTTTCGCAAACCCGGATCGCCTTGCAACAAAAGCTGGGTGCTGCACTGATGAAGACCTGGGTGGCCAAAGGCCATGCCTGCCGCTGACATGTACTCCAATTGTCCAATCTGCATTGTCTCGGCCGTCCCGAACGAACGAAACACGCACCATGACAAACATTTGCTGAATGCATTTGGCTATGGAAATCAACAATGATTGACCTCCCCAAGCCACAGACACAGGTGAAGTGCAAAGATCGTGAGTGGGCGACTGCAACTCAGCGCTCCCTTTGAGCCGGTGCTGTGTTTTCGCGTTCCTCGTTTCCTTGGATGTCTTAGTATCGGCCGTGGAGCAGAACACGGCACAATCCATGGATGCCCCTCGTGCCTGACACGTGCGCATGTCTGAGCTGCGAAGCCTGCATCCTGCAGTGGCGGGCTTTACAAATCACAACAAATACAGTCCGGCTGAAACTCAATGCGTTTTGAGGTGGGTTGAGAAAGGAAAGAGGCGAGAGCTAGCATGACAGGAACCCGCACAGCACATCCCCGATAATCATCACCGACAAAGCATCTAGTAATCACATGAGCCGGAGCATCTGGGTCGCTGCGTCATCAGAGATTTGCTAACCGCAACTTGCAGCCAGAGATGGCTTTCGTGACACTTCTGTGCCCGCAAGGCCGTAGGAAGGCTGCGCTCAGCCGTACTTTTTGAATTGGTTGCTTCAATGTGTCCAAAATCCAGAACATTCCAGAACTGGGCCGGGCCTGTCCCATCTGGGCGAACGCAACCATCTCGCCCGCGCTAGCATGACTACAGGACGGCTGTGGACAGCATGTGGGTGTGGTGAGGGTTTGCACATGCATCACACATCGCATGACTTGATTGTTCCAAAGCCTCCTGCTGCGCTACACTACATTGCTGACTCAGCACAGATTATTACAAGCTGCGACGATGACATGGCTTATGCAGTGAAGCTGCAACTATAGGCCAGCAGACCACAGCGTGGAGTTTCGGGCACCATATTACGTTGATTCTTGGACCATGCTCAGCAGGTTCAGCAGGGCAACACGCTTTCTGGCATCAAGTGTAGCACCAGAATTTCAGCGCGTGCACTTGGTGAGGCGGTGGAGCTCGAATGGGGCCGGTAAGTCGTCTTTCTCTAAGCTTGAGCATCTCCGTGGCTTTCCACCTCCTCACCCAGGACTGTACACTGCGAAGCTTTGCCCTCCTTTCCTGAGGGGGTCCTGTTGGCAAAGCTAAGCAAGCGACGTGAGAACTGAGGAACAAAACAAGTGCATCCGGTTCGCAACTTTCAACATGATGAGCCGGTGTCACGATAGCAAGTTAACTAAGTTGCACTCTGCAAGTAGGCAGAGGATACGAGATTGCTTGGGTTTTGACGCGTGAACACCTAACCCCGTTTCGCAATACGACCACAAGCTTAAAACCCCAATGCGTACATCCCGGCAGCACCCCAGGAAGAGAAAAAAGCCTTTGCTACACTTACCAAGCCATCACTGAGGAGTTCAGCAATTGAGATACAGCAAACGGTGCAGCCCAGGATCCTGGCAATGACACTGATTTTGATCTCTTTGCATTGCAGCAGAGCAGGACATATATATGGCTAGACAAGTTACGGGAACCCATGTACCTCTGCGAAATTAGAGGGAGGATGAGGGAGGGTTCCGAAGATGAGATGCATTTGGGGTTTAGGGTTTTGGGTTTATGTTTAAAAAAACCCACACCCCAAGAACTACAGCCAAAATGGCTACGACATGCTGCCATGTGTGACGCAAGTACCGTCCTTCCAAGTCTCGGTCCGGGAGGATGCAGGGATGTATGCATAGATGCACAGCAACGCACAGCAAGTCATTTTAGCGCATGCACTTGGTGAGGCGGTGGAGCTCGACTTCGGCCGCTATAGGTCGTTCCTGCTCTTTGCTTGAGCCTCTCCGTGGCTTTCCACCTCCTCACCCAGGACTGTACATTGCGAAGCTTTGCCCTCCTTTCCTGAGGGGGTCCAGGAAAATCGGACTTGGGGCCTCCATGAGCGCTGTTGGCAAGGCTAAGAGAGCGAAGTGAGGCACAAGTGCATCCGGTTTGCGACATTCGACCAGATGAGCTGTCACGATAGCAAGTTTGTTGTACTCTGCAAGTAAGCAAAGGATCAGAACAGTTCCGGCAATTGAAAAGGCAATTAAAGCTCTGCGGAAACCGCCTTAATTCTGGAGGATCCAGTCTCCGAGCTTCGACAGCCTTTGCTACACTTACGAG
Organism: Symbiodinium sp. CCMP2456; assembly: GCA_905221635.1. NCBI lineage: Eukaryota > Dinophyceae > Suessiales > Symbiodiniaceae > Symbiodinium > Symbiodinium sp. CCMP2456. The sequence goes on along the minus strand of CAJNDV010019779.1, from coordinate 158,521 downwards.
GCCATCACCGAAGAGTTCAGTACTTGAGATACAGAAAACGGTGCAGCCCAAGATCCTGGTAATGACACCAGGCACTTTGAAATTGATCTCTGCGTGCCACTACCCCTCTTTGCGCTGCAAGGCAAAGCAGGATAGGAAGCAGCGGCTCTGCTTGACATCCTGCGCGGCAGCGCAGGCTCCGTGGAGGGCGCAGCGCCAATGCCTTGGGGGGGGATCTGCTGAGAGGCACGAGGCACATGCTCGCAAGACTCCGAAGAACACACCCTCGACTCTCGACGAGTGCGCCTTGTCCTGCTTTGCGTCATCCCCCTCCTGGCCGTCGTCAAGGAGCCTCCGGGCTCTGGTATGAACGCGCGATGCCGTCGCTGCATGACCCAAAACAGCAATAATGCTATTACGTCAAAAACTCGCAGTCGACAGGGCTGAAGCGCTTGCTGTACCAGAAGCTACGCCCCAAAGCAGGACTTCGAGTGCCGCAGAAGGACGCCGTGTCTTTCAACCTAGAAGCACCGCACCTGCTCTCGGAGTGCAGCCCGATGAGACGTGCCAGCTGGTGGACCACCTGACGGAAAAACACGCCAAATCTTCGCTGATCGCAGGCTTCCCTGCTACCCGTAACATCTGTCAGCAGATTTCAGCACAAGAAGACTAAACGAGCGATGTGGGCCGTTGCAGGTATGCTCGATCAGCCGTGGATCCGCGGAGCTGCACCGACGTGCCGTGCCTTCCGCTCCGTGGCATTCAGGCCCATGAGGAGCATCTCATCGGCAGGGGGTGCACCGGCCTTGAGGCTCAGCCCGAGAGCTTCCCCTCTCACAAGCACTGGCAGTGCCACTGAGGAGCAGACTTCAGTGGCCAAGTCACCATCCGTCCATAAGAGCTGCCTCATGCTCGCGACTGCTGGTCGACCGGAGACAATGCAGAGACGCATACACAATTTTGTTGTTGAACGCTCGCGCTCGGGGACCACGATTCTCAAAGGAGGGGAGTTCTGAGGAACTCACCACATCAGCAAGTCCTGCTGGCTGGACTCCGCACACCGATTCGCGAAAGAGAGGCCCCGTGACAAGAAGAAGAAAAGCAAAGAACGACACAAATATGCAAACTACAATATATCATGCAAGATCACATGTAAACCTACGAGGGCAGCCTGCTGTGCCGTGGGAGAGCCCCTTCGCTCAAACTGCAACCCAAAGCTCCTCCGCTTCCAGGGCGCGCGTCTTTCCAAATGCCACCTGAAGCCGGACTGGAGCACAGTTCCGCCGGAGCTTAGGGTTTAGGGTTTCCAGTGATACGAGTATGTATGTGTGTGTGTATGTGTGTATGTATACATATATATATATATACACACACACTGTGTATACATACACATGTATATACACTTGTGTATATAAAAATATACATATATGATGTGTATGTATATATATATATATGTGTACAATTATGTACAAGCATGTCTGTCCGAACACAGGTTCACCTGATCCGAGAACAGCTCGAGCTCTCTCCAATCTTCCTTCCTTCTCGGAAATTTGCATAAGTCGTATGCGACCAGGACTGAACTTCTTCCCCTTGAGGGCTTGGGGAGGGAGCAGCAGCAGAAAACTACCGCTCTCGAGCAGACAGACCCTTGCTCGAGAGCCGCAGCCGTGGTAAACCCCATGTGCATGCCACAGGTAGGCAGGGGAGGGTCATGTAGTAGTCATCTAGCCATGTTCTGCTGAAAAAATCAATCCTTTCAGCCGCAATGGCCTGCATCCACCAATGAATCCAGCCAGCATCTGCGCTAGAGTTACGGAATTTCATGGTTCTTGCTGTGGCCTGGGCGCCTGCGGTGCACATAAGAGACCACAGGGCAGAACACTATGCCACTATGCACATGAGAGCATGGCCTCTGTCAGCTCCTCCAGCTTGGCTATCAGCTCCTGGCTGCGGTGGCCCGAGCTCTGTGCGAAGGTGTGGGTCTGCCAGGAGTGGCTCTTTGTGGCTCGATGTCGGAACCACTCAGACCAAATGTACACAGTTTGCTCCAGACTTGGCTCAATAAGCACCATGGCGGTGAAATGCTTGTGCGCAAGTTCTTCTGACTGCCACAACGGCTTTGAGGTCTTTAAAAAGATGCCTCCGTACAATTGGCACAAGTAGTGACTACAAAGCTGTGTACAGCTGTTGAACTCTGAGAAGCCTTGCACAGAATAGACCTTGGCCTTTCAGTCCAACAATTATTATTATCATTATTATTATTATTATAAGCAAAGCTTTGCTGGTGTTGTTTTCTGCACTTGCATCCCGAAGCAGGCCGGGGATTGAAGATGCGGAAAAAGATGTTGGCCCCCTTTGTTTGACGAGACACAACTCTGTCGTTGAATGAAGTCGGGCGCCGACAGAAGTACAGAGTGAAAGAGCCGCTCAAGAGAGAGGGCAACAAAAACAAAATTTGACAAAATCGCTGGGTCCCCTCTGGCCGGCCGTTGGACACCTAACACAAGACCGGAAGTATGGATAAGAGCCTGCCTGTGAGGACTGGCTCTGAGCAAGGAATTGCCAGTTCTCGCGGAAAGCGCGGCGGACCTGGACATTCACGAGTTTAGGGTTTAGGGTTGAAGGCACCCTGGAGTGTAAATCGGAAAAACCTGTGTGGTAAAGCACACACCCGCCCGAAACTTAATGATCCTGGTCGACCTGGGCCTCCATGTAACATGGCTTCAAAGTGCAGAATCATTGCAGGGATTAGTCTTTGTCCTCGCCTTTGCCTCGGGCCATCCTGACTTTGATCCCCGACGTCCACAGACCCCAAAGACCTCAAAGCCCCGAAGAACTTTCGCTCCATACCTGGATTGAGAATTGTCGCTTTCGACTCCCCGCACGGGTCTCAGACAACTGGGAGTTTCCGAGATTTCGGGTACCTTATTTAGGGGTCCTTATAATAAGGACCCTACTATTTAGGGTACTATATTAGGGTCGGGGTCCCCTATTTTCGGAAACCCTCAACCGATGACAACTCCCCGGCAGCCTGGCGGACCTGCTCCTCAGCCTCCCAGGCGTCACCCTGGCGGACACACGTGGCATACACTTTGCCCCTGCAAAGCGAAGTTCCGACGGAAACTCGGCTCAACCTGAGTTCCCCCTCAGGAATTCAACCCCCACTACCCAGGCGCCACATCCCTGTCGACTCCGCCTTCATCCCCGAAGCTCCAACCCTGCGCGGGCCCAGCCTTGGGCCTAGCCCGCTTCGGCGAGCGGCCGCGGCTTTCGGCAGCGGCCCAGGCCTCCAGGGCGTTGCCGGGGCCTCGGAGAGTCACGTCCTATGCTCCTTCGCGCTCTTTCTGCCAGACCTGGCTTGCTCCGAGCCGGGCCTTCGCACTCGAGGAGACGGTAGAAGGCGGAAGGCCGCACTCGAGGTCGCTCCTTCTGCTCTGCCAGCTCCGCTCACGTGCAGTCAAATTGCATTTCCAGCCGGGGCAACCCTGGGGTCGTAATGTAAGGCTACATGCAACCCTGTCGGAATGTCTCAGTGAAAAAGTCGGCATTCTGCGAGCGATCCATCCTCTTCCACACCATCCACATCTTCTGGCAGGTTCTCCTGGTGCTTCCCACTTGCTCGGGGCTTATATAGCTCTGAAGCTACAGTAGTAGGCAGTAGTTAGAAGGATGCAAGACCAGATAAGACCAGGGCCTCGCCACGCGCTGACATCACACGCCTCAAGGTGTTGACCTCTGGGCCCAGGTTGCAGGGAAGCTTACCATAAGGCTGGCCATGTCACTGCCTAACCCACACATTCGGCGATGCAACATGGCCCCCAAACATCCCTCCAAACCTCCCCCCAACCATGCCACAACCGCGTGAACATACCCAAAACATCACCCACCCACACCCACACCCACGCACAAATGCAAGCAGTGTCCTAGACATGGGCCCTAGTGCCCATGTCCTAGACTCTCACAGTGCCCATTTCTAGCCGATCGTTCCAATTTTTTCGATCATCCCCCAAGGAACCGACACAGGCCCTCTCTCAGTGCCCGTGTCCTAGACATGGGCCCTCTTGCCCATGCCTAGCTCATGGCTCCAGTGCTGTCGGATGATCGATGGGCCCTCTCACAATGCCCATAATAAACTACGACTACAACTACTGAGCGATGTTCAAGGGGATGATCGTCATGTCCCTGGGGGCGTGGATTAGGCTGTAGGTGTCCAGCCTTACCAGCCAGTGAAGCCAAGTTTGAGAAGTTTCGGAGCTCGAGGTCTCACAGTCCACGGATCTCAGCTGTACCAAGAGCCGAGGAAGCACAGAAAGGAGAGAACAGAGGGGCCGCTGTCTCTCGGCAACATCGACACGATGGTCAAAGCCTGCGGACCCGGGAAAAGGAGTGGAAGCTTCGATGTCGTCAGCAACCGTGGGAGACCAGATGCCACCCGCAACTCCACCACATTCGGGAAAAAGAAGGCGCCTCACACATCCGTCCCTCTGAGTGACCGACAAGATCCACCGAGTGCGTGTACCGGCGGTGCTTTCGACTGCCAGGTCTGCCTTCCAAACTGACCGTGAAAAAAATCGACACCAGAAGGCACGGAAGAGGAACTTATGGGGGTTTCCGAAATTTCGGGTACCTTATTTTGGGGTCCTTATAACAAGGATCCTACTATTCAGGGTACTATATGGGGTCCCCTATTTTTGGAAACTTCCATACATACGTCTTTCGCATTAGTTGGATGCCTGGCCATGGCTTTCATGTCATCAGACCCCGATGCTCCATTGACACTTCCGGGGTGCTCAAACGACTCCCAACGGCTGAAGTCTGCTGCGGACCTTCTTTCGAGCGGCTGCGCAAGGAGTCGCGCTCCTCAGGTCCAGAGGAGAAAAACGAAGAGAGAAATCAACGAGGCCGCGAGGGAGCAATCCAGCAGAGGGAGTGGTGAGTAGTGGCGACATTGAATCATTGAAGCACCAACCGAAGTCACAAACGGCTTCAGAACTTGTTCTGAATGCACAATGACACAAAAGCCGTCGCAAAGGGCGCTGCATGTTTGCGGCGTTCGCGGCTGCTAAATCGCCAGAAAGAGAAGGGGAATGCTGCTCCTGCTCGACGGCCAAAAACATCGCAGAAAGCAAATCGCAGGAAACGCACGCGGTAAAAGCTGGCGCTTGTCGTCTGGGCCTGCTCGAGGAAGAGGCGCCCTCTGAGGCACATGGGACCTGTGCCCACTTCTTTTCTGCTTGGCTCTGCAAGAGGCCAGGATTCCATAAGGTCCAGACACGGCAGGAACCATTCCGCCAACACTAGTCTCCGGCACAGAGCTCAAGCTCCTGCAACGAGACACAGAGGCATCTCGACAAAGTGCTGCCAGCTGATGAAATGCAGTTTGAACCGACCTGTCATCTGGAGCTTGAGTAGATTCATTCTCGACGGTGTCGCTAAACATGTCCTGCCGAAGGAGCAGTCAACTGCGCAAATTCCTGACCATCGGTTCAGCAGGGTCCTCTGCAAAAAAAACACACGCTACGCTACCCTAGACTATCCTACAGTACCCGGGTACCCCACCCAGTGCCAGGCCCCCCCTGCATTCGAGCCGAATGGCAGGGATGCAGCTTTGCCATGACGACATCAAAAAGAGGCAGCTCAAGAATAGCAAGCAGGGCCACCATTTCCATTTACCACGCTTGGATTCTGCCAAAGCATGCCAACGCCTTCGGCAGGAGTTCCAGGCCCTCCGACCTGCACCTTTGGCCTCCGACCCAAAGCTTTCCATGTCCCGACAAGAACGGCGGTGGTAAAACCTGAGAGCCCCCTTAGAGAGCCTTAGAGTGTGGAACAGCTTCGGGTCGTGCTCGCCCCAGTGATCGGACCCTGAGTGAGACTGAGCTCTGCTCGAGCCCTAGCTCTCTTCACAGGAGAAAGCACCTTCAGGGCGGAACCAGGGCTGGGCGGCTAGGATCGTCATCCTAGAGAACTGGGTAGTCTGCTTCATACACTTTCTCAGCTGCCAGAATTCTAGCAGCTGTCGGCAACGTGAACTCGGAGACTCTTCACTTCCCGAAGCAAGCAGAACTAGCAAACTCCCGGAGCTTGCCCTCGTCGAACCTGCGTCCGGCGAGGAGGCGGCGCACCTTCTTTCCAGCGGTCCAGGTCCGTTCGCCGTCCCATGCCTGCAGCTTGCAAGGCCTCGTGTCCCTTGTCTGTTCAGGCGATCACAACAGTTCGGAGCATCCGAACGATCCGAAACCTTCGCTCCCAGAGCGTGTCGCGCCTTTGCAGGCGCGCATGGACGCCTTTGCGAGAAGCATAGCAGCATTGCAGACCCCACCCCACCGCACTCCCAACAAAACAAGGCGAATTCTCGTTTGGGGCTCGTAACTCCGCGCAACAAGGACAAGGCCCTTCACCGCTTCCCAAGCACCCGAAGTGCCTGGGCCGCCACAGCAACGCATCGCAGTGCCGCCTCTGCCCGGGCACTTAGGCGACGAAGGCCTCGGATTTCGAAGGGAATGCATCCAGCTGTACCTTCTCGACCATGCTCTCGTGATGAGTCGGCATGGCAAGCAGGACGGGTACAGTCTCATTCGTACTGCCAGAGCTGTTAGTATTTCGAAACTGGTCAACTAGTGTTACTGCGAAGCCCGCCAATTTCATGAAGACCTCTGCACCGAGCCGCCAGTGCATATCCTCGTCTTTGCTTCGAGCACCATCTCATGAAAACAGAGGCCCGTGAAAGATGCCTGCTACATCTTGGTGGGAAGTCGGTTTTGGGACCCTAAAGGGCACTTCGAGGCTCCGGCGCTCGGCGTGGCCCTCTGCCCGTGCGGACCGTCTGGCCTCCCTGGCCTTGGCTTTTGCGGCTCCGAGCGAAGCTTCCGGAACAAGAGCGGCCGCGGCCGCGGCCTCCGCCCGTTTCAGAGCTCGCTCTGCGTAGGCCTCCGGGAAGTTTTCAGCACCGCAGGATGCCGCGGAGGTTTTTTTCACACCGCACCTCGGCCTCGTCTATTGGGAGGCAGCGGCGCAGGCGGCGGCCCTTTTGATGCCTGGGCTCCTGGTTGGGGCTGCAGAACAACGCTAAGAACCGAGCCGGTTGTGTACATTCAGATGCTCGAGAGACCGAGAGACCTGGAACGTGCGCTGCGGGGCTGCGGGGCTGGTCCTGCGACCAGTCGTTGAAGATCTGGCCGAGGTGTCGCAGTCCAGCTTCTCGGACGTCTGCTACCTCAGCAGAGACCCAACAAGCCTTCCCTGTCTAGAGTAGGATTGGCCTTCAGTGTCCCAGAGGTTGCCAAGGCATGCCTTCCACAACGAGTGCCGGGCCGTTCGCCGGAGGAAGATTGCCTCAAAAGAAGGCTGAAAGTTCGGAGGCTGCGAAGGCATCTCCAATTGGCTGAAGCCTCCTCCATCGACTGCACAGTCTTGCTGTGAAGGCGATGGCCCCCGGTGCAGCGCCGGGCATCCAGGACAGCCTGTTGCGCACAGGTCACCCCATGGCTGGTTGCATGTTGTCTCGTGCCAAGCAGCGAACAAGAAAGGGCAGCGGTGGCGGCAGCAGTAGCAGCAGCAGCTTTTCTTCCCTTTTGCACCCCGGCCTGATAGCAAAGTCCGAGACCACCCTTGGCAGAAAACTGCAACCACCGCAGTTCACACGTCAAGAGGACTGGCACTGGCAGAGTTCTGAAAGCCTTTCAGCTAAAGCTACAGATCCCAACCACAAGCCCTTTGCCACAAAGACTTCTCACATCTCACGTCCTCGTGCATTCCCAAGCATGACTCCGGAATGGTCGACCCGAGAGTGCGGCGCTACGGACCGGGAAGGACGAACCTGATTCAGTAGAGCCCACGAAGGACACCCTGCCTACCTTTGCATAGGGACCCAGAAGCATATCACACACACATGACAAGGGCCAGTCCTGCTACGTGCACTGCTCGCAAGACGGCTTCAGCATCGCCTCCTTTGCACTGTGAGCAGGAGCAAGAGGCCCGCTCGACAACGGCATGCAACAAGTGACCTACGGACAAGTGTACAAACCTCAAGCCTGTGGCGGCTGCGTGCTCTGCGGCGGCGACGATTTCTGCCCGAGCACGCACTGCGATGTCGCGGCTCGGCAATCGGCAAGACCTAGCAGCAGGGAAATTCCCAAGTCTGTGGCTGTGGGGCATACCGTTCGACTTAACGAAAGGGGCGGGCGCGATCGCAACTCCGTGAAGTGTCAGCCGCACCTGCGCTTTAGATTCAGCAATGAAGGTGCACAGCCCACTCGTGTCGGCACCCACCCTGTGGTACCAACCGGATGTGGTTCTCACCTGATGGCACATCATGTCAGCTGTGTATGCGGATGATTATTGATGACAAGAGAAGCTCGAACCGATTAAAGGCCCAGGCTGACCAAACGTTGCCACGGAGCGTGTGCCGGACCTCGCGACGGGAGATGCGACAGTGCAGCCTGTGCAACAGCTTCGTCAAGGTGCTCGCCCCAATTGAAAGCTCGGATCAAACCAAACTTCGCAGCGATCTTTTCCAGTGGGCGCTGTCACGCGCGCTGTCTCACTGGTGCTGGGGCTGCTGGGGTTTGCTCTTCCCTGCCTGGCGACATTGCAAGAGCTTCGTAGCTGCTCCCTGGTCCTGTCTCACTGCCTATCAAAAACTGGGTGGATCCAGCGCCTGCAGCCGCTCCAGCTGGTTTCGTGCCTCGGACTTCGGGAAGTTCCTGCGGCAGTTGGGAGTTTTTGTTTTGAAGATCTTGACAGGTCTTCTGCGACATCATCGAGTCCTGACATCGTAGTAGCTCGGCGCAATCTCCAAGAGCCATTCGCCTCTCACCTGAACAGACGCTGTGACCCCGGAGAGACTCCTCCCTGAACACCCCGGCACCACCATGGACAACAAGCCGTTGGCACTCGCTGTCACACATCAGGGCTGCAGCAGACCATCCTACAACTACCGGCCCTGCCTGGGTCACAGTTCGGATGAAGTTTTTCGACGTCAGCACGAACTCGTGGTAGAGCACCTGGTCCGCCACATCTGCAAGCGCATGAATTTTCACATGAGGCCCTGCAACAACAAGGACTGGACCCATTCCGGCTTGTGCGTGATACCCGTGGAAGGATGCAAAGCCACAACCTGGTTGTCTCTGACCTTGCGCCAAAACATCGCGAGCAAGTCTGATAAGCAGGCTGTCTTCTTTGCTCTCGAGTTGCAGTCAGGTAGTGGTTGCTCTTCTCGAGGTGGGCAACCTGCATGAAATAGCCGGCCACCAGGCAGCGTCCTCAGCTCTCCAAGCGTACAATGCAATCTGACATCTTCTCACTCTTGGCCAGCGATCATCCAGCGATGCAGTGTCGAACTTGATCCGACTCTGAAAACGCCTCTTCGGCAGCAAAGCAGCTGATATTGGGATAATACTCCTCCACTGGCGGTGTTTGTCAAGCCCCCGCGGGAGAAGTAAAAAGGGCTGACAAGTCCTTGTCTCTGAAGTCCGTGCTGAGCATCTGCCTTGCATCAGTTGGGTACAAACAGCTATTGGAAGCACGGCGGTTGAAAAGCTGAGAGCTCTGCAGGTTCAAGCGCTCCATGGTTCGCTTGAGCTGCTCGCGCACGTTCTCCGCAGACTTCATGGACCTGGGCTTCGGGTTGCGAAGGGTAGCGAGCCCTGGCATGAGACGGACGAAGTCGCACCTCGCGTTGATGTAGTTGTCGAAGCAGAACTGTGTTGGATCTGCGCCCTCGGTGAGATACTGCTTGTACCTCGGATTTGTTTACTGCGGTCTGGGACGGACCGCCGGACAGCTTGAAATACCAGACCCCTCCAGAAGCCGAAGATACGCATGGAAAACGTTGAGGAGGGTGAGGTGGTCTCCATCCAAATGTGTGAAGCGGCCTTTTGCATCGTCAGCTTCCTTGGAGCTCCGATAAAAGGCAAGTAAACGTGTGGGCCTTCACGGTAGCGGGGTCAAAGACAGTTGGCTGCGAGCAAGGCGCTTTGCCGAATTCTTTCGGTCTGACGAAAACGTTGGGCACCGAAAGCATGGCGGAGATGGACAGCATCTCGTTGCTGCACTTGAACTTGGGCCTGGGATTTGGGCAAACGTGTCCTCATGCAAGGCTTCTTTTCAATGCAAGTTTGGGTGCATTTCCGACTCTTCGAGATGGCGCGGTCCCACGAACCAGAGTTGCAGTTGTCTCACAACGGAACTAGAATCTAGAAGATTTCCAAAGGACCGGCGGCGGCCTTTCATTTACAGTTTCATGCCCTCTACCGGAATACCAAACCCCAAGAAGTCGGTGCGAGGATGGGTTAAGGATGTTGGGGTGTAGAAGTTGTGGGCATTGGGTTTAGGAGACCTTACAGGCTCTGAGGGGTTTGAGGTAGTGGCATGTCAAGGGAAACGGTGGAAAGATCTTGCGAGTGCCCAAGCACTCAAATCTTGAAGTGTACCTACCTGGATGGCAGCAGGTCAACACTGACGAACAAGTGCACCAAGGCATCGACGAGTCGATGAGCATCTTCGCCTTTGCTCCGCGCAACCAAGGTTTACACCTGCTACCTACCGTACAAGATTCCGAGCAGTACTATGTTTTCACAATCTGCATCTGCACAACACGGCCGGAACTTGAAGGGCGAATCCATACCCTGCACCAAAGCACCCTGCACCCTTTCAGTCGTAAACATCGCCGATTCATTCTGTGCAAAGCCGAGGCAAGGAACCAGCTGCGGGTCCAGCGGGAATTCTGCGGCTTGGTCTCCGGCATCTGTGAGATCCCCATCCTTTGCTTAAGGCTGCAGGATTTAGAGCCATGTAATGGCTGAGTAGTAGGATTCCACGGCTGCCCGCAGGCAGGGGCCCAACTTATCTTGCCGCGTGTTTGCAACTCCGTGCTTCGCTAGCTGGGGTGACAGTTCAACATGGTACCCGTTCTGCAGTCCTTTCCCTTAGAGTGGACCTGGCAACTCAAAGCTGCTCTGGCTTTGGGGCCTGCGTCTCTGCACCTGTCTCTCTGGCGGCGGACGTGAATCTTCATGGCAATGACTGTACAGTGGCAGCATAGCGCATAGGGCGTTCATTCGTGCAGAAATTGCGCACATTATAAGGGAGGGGGCGACGAAAACTATCGCAGCACACCTGTTTCCGCGACTGGGTTTGGCGGGCTGTTTACAGACATCGCAGGTCACACTCCTGTGACTCTTCAGGGGCCAATGGACATGTTCTCCGGAAGTTCAAAGTTTTCACACTTCTCGATTTAAGATGAGATTGGTCACCCGTCTCGTTTTGCGAGTGTCAGCCTAGCAGTCAAGCGAAGCTCGAGTTGTGAGTGTCGTCTTTCCACAAGGGCCAAACTAAACTATGCTTTTGTGAATGCTTCGAAATCAGCAGTCCTCTCAGGTTTAGGTTTCAGGGTTGAGGCTTAGGGTTCGGAGGGTTGCTGCGGCTTCATACACTGCTCGCGGACTCCCCGAATCGTTGGACCTCGGAGGTTTGGAGTTGAATCCAGGGGTTAAGGGTTGAGGGTGAGGATTTTAGGGTTGTCGTGATGACACTAATGTCTCGATTTATGAGAGTCGATGGCTCTGGTGCGCCGAACCGGGGGTTCGTCTGATTGTGTCAGGCTCTACGGCGGCCATGTTTAGTGTCTGCACCGTTTCAATTTTTCCGATGATACCCGAAGAATGTCCATGTCGGGTCCCAAGACAGAAAGCTGCTGGCTCGGAAAAACACGCAAGTTGTTGCATGTTGGGGGGATCGTCCTCGTTCCCTGTCCTAGACCCCCCCTCAACAGGTCAGTGAAGCACAGTATGCGTGCTGCGCGTTCAGTCCGGGCGACATCGTTAAGATGATTCAAGAAGTTCAACATCTCCAATGCTCGCCTGGGCTGCGCAGTCTCTGAAGCAGAGATGATCCTTGCTGTCTTCGAACAAAAAGCTGTGTCCCGTGTGTATCATTGTCCCGAGGCACATCATGGTTTCCGGCGCGGGAGGATCTAGGAAGTCGAAGTGGACCAGGTCGTCGATTCCCAGTTTCTTGAGGGTCAGCACCTCGGTCGAACAGCAGGAGCCCAGTGCAGAGGCTGGTCGTCGTCATGAGGGAGCTACCACCACACCCAGGTTGGACCGGAGGATCTCAGGATAGGTTTGCTCGGCAAGCTCTGTGGTGAAAGCCTGCACCGAGGGTTGCTCCTCATGCTGCAGAGTAAGCAGTCTGAGATTAAAAGGATACTTCGGCTGGTCAAGCCTGGCCTTCTCCGTGTACAGTCCTCAGCTTTGAAATCGAGGCGACCGAGCCCAGAAACGAACCCCAATCTGCAAAGCTTTTTGCTTTACGAGATTCGGAAGCACTTCCCTGGCCGTGTGCGGCCGGCACGCCCGGCGCGCTGCGCAGCTGATGCCTGCACGAGGAAAAGCATTCAAACAACGCCGCAAGGGAGAGACTGTCACCTTAGCACTGCCTTCCGAACCACTTGCCGCCGTGTACTGCCCATTTTGCCCCAGACCACGGAGCCGGCGCAGAGCCCTCGCAACCCTCTCTTTGTACTGCCTTCAAGATTCAAGAGGAACTAGCTTAGTGATCGTATCCCTTCCCTGAACCCAAGTTCCAAGTAAAGTCCGACGCATTCCGATGCCCTGATTGTGCCTTGGACACCGGGGAGACCAGGAGCGACTCCACGCGGATTCGCGGGTTGTAGACCTGCCCAGGCATGCTTGCTGCACCACAGTGATGCACGGTGAATGCTCGAGGGGAAGGCCCCCAAGTCGCAGGCACCAAGCATTCGCCAAAGCGTGCTAGGAGAAGTTTAGGTGCCCATGCTAATTAAACCTTTCACAAGAGTTGTTCTCTAGCGAGTGGATTTTTCAGCAATCCTGGACGTGGCGTCGTGGTGTCGTGAGTGGTCTCCTGTGGTCTTTTGGTTTCTCAAGGAGCCCAAGAAACAACAGGTCGCGAACAGATTTCTTCATTCACGTGTTCATTGATTTGTCTTGCGTATCATTTCGTCAACAGAGACAGGAAGCCTTCTGCTTCGCGAAGCCAGGGTCCACCACGTAGACAATTCCATCAATAGTGATGGATGTCTCGGCAATGTTGGTCGCCACGACCACTTTCCTGCAAACGGACCGAAGCCAATTTTCTCAAGAATCCGGGAATCGATCCCAAAGAGGACGTGGCTGCTGGAAGAAAGATCCCAGATCCAAAAGGGCGGAGGTTCCCAGAGTTTCATGGCCGAATCGGGGGCACCTGCCGGCCTGCCGGGTGGACCCCCGGGGAACCGCGGCCCCGGAGGCGGCTCGAAGATGCGCTGCTGCTGCAGCGGAGGCAGAGAGGAGTACAAAGGCACGGCCACCTCAGCACATGGAGGAGACGGAGCTGAGAGGAGCCGAGCGGAGTCTTTTGGCCTTCGGGGCGTGAGGTGATAAGCGCGGGGCCAGCTCGCCGTTCTCCGGGTTCCTGGAGCTCTCCTTCCGCAGCTGACCTCGGCTCGGACTGGCGAGGACGAGACTAAAACTAAGGCATCGTTGTGCCGGGGAGGGTATGGTGACCACGTGTCTAGACCACCAGACACCCGAAATCTTTCCGACTCGGCTCCGCTGAGCCCGCCACGGCAAGCTTGCTCGATCTCCTCCTCACCGGTCAGGAAGAGGAGGATATCTCCCTCGGGCTCCGAGTTGTGGATCCTGGCCCGGCTGCACTTCGCGGCTTCAGCACAGACGTGGACAGAAAGGGTTGCAACCCGGTCGCTGCACCACTGTGCGCATGGCCGCTTCAAGGTAATCCTTAGGGACCCCACGAACATACAAAGGCATGCAGACACAAGCACGCACACACACACACAGCAATAGAAGACTGCGAGTTCATCCGTCATAAAAGCCTAGGACAGCTGGCAAATCACAGCGGCTCTCTCTGGCTCAGAGGTATAGAAGATCTCCACGGGATGTGTCCGGCCAGGGATGTTGAGCAGGGGAGCGTTGTCCTGAGCTGAGGCCAGGAAGCAACCGGGAGCTTCGTTTCAAGGTCGAGGCCCGGACGAAATATCCCTGCATCTTCTGAGCATCCATCGTTGCCGACCTCTGCAGGCATTGATTAAAGCCTGGACATGCCTGGACGGCGCGAACTGGTGCTTCCAAGAGGCATGACCACCAACTTGAGATCTGGTCTCCGCCTCATAACCTCTTTGATAAGCCCAAATAGAACCTGGCAGAATTGAACATTGAACTGATATGGGTTCATGGGATACTTTCTTGTGAGCGGCGTCTGTTGCCAGAGTTCGTTCGTGAGCTTCATCCAGGATGATTACGCTGTACTTCGTGAGCAGCGGATCTGTCATGGCTTCTCTCCTCAGGGATCGGATAGCTTCTCTTCCAATTGAAGTCGACGCACAGCGGCTTGTGGCTACTGTGAACCAGCCGAGGGACAGCAGCATACCATCCTTGGCCGAATCAGCGAAGGTCAACGCTGCTGCGGTTTGCAAGCAAGGCCACGAACCAGAAACTCATATTTTCAGCATGCTGCTGTCAGGAACTTTAGGATCGTCTCTGAAGAGGTCTTGTCCTGCACGACACGCAAAACAGGTCACGGTGCGTTCACCTGTTGCCACACAGTCCTCGAACCGGATAAGGTAGCCAACGTGCGCACCAAGGAACGTGTCTAGCTCATCTGCTACTCTTTGGGCTACCTCTGGATGGCAGGGAGGAGCAACAAAAACTCAAACAGCCTTTGCTCACTGCTCATGCCGACCACAAGGGCAATTCCCCGCCGAGGCACACTCATTGCCGCCACTCTCCGAGGCTGTGTGCAGGCAATACCTGACTTCGCTAGCTCGGCTTTCGAATCCAAAAAGGTCTCCGCCGCCCCGGTCTGCGTCGTGGCTGCGGCAAACATCATCTTTGCGACAGTTGATGTCATACTGCGAAAGTGCTTTCGGAGGACTGTTCGGTCGTGGCGCTCTACTGTTTGACGCTGGCCGGTGGGTTTGTTGCGTAAGGTTGGCAGCGATTGTCTAAGACCAAGGCTAAAGTTTGTTTCCAAGGCCTTCGGAGAGCATCATTTAGAACAGCGCTGAACTAACGAGTCTTTAGCGTCCGACCTAGTGACCTTGTCGGTTGCCATCGCAGATGTCCAAATGTCACCGAGCAGTATGCAGCCGAAGCAACCTTTGGATTTGTCTCCCTGCATGTGGTAGCCAGCCTGAAATGACCCAAGGAGGCTATGGTGGTGTGCATGCTGGCATACACAGTACTAACAGCATGCAACAGCTCCGAATGTTTGTACATAACCATTAACACATGTCCACGAGCACGAATGCCAGCTCACTCGCTCACTCACTCATTCACTCACACACTCACTCACTGACTGACTCACTCACTCACTCACTCACTTACTCCCTCCCTCACTCACTCACTCACTCACACGCACACAAAGACAGCACTTGTTCATGTACTCTTTTCTTGATGTGTTTATGTATTGAGTTATCAATGCACTCATGTGTCTCTTTATGTATCCAACTTTTGCTTAGCTATACCTGTGTTACTTATGTTTACACATGTGTAACTACATGTTCAACTTATCCAGACTCTATGCACCGGCCTCGAGGAGGAACTGCGGCAGCTGTGTAGTCTTTCCGGAGCCGGTCTCCCCCACCAGTACGACAGTCTGGTTGCGCTTGATGAGTTTGAGGAACTCTTTCCTTCCGGCTGTGGAGTTTAGGGCTTGAGATGGTTAGGGCTTCCCAGTCATGGAATGTGCAACCCTCCTCGCTTCCCATGCCGGGAGCTTCTGACGCTTCTCCAAGATCTCATAGTATCCTTAGAGGCACCGATACAAGAACCTGCCGCGCTCAGCGTAGGCTCGAAGCTCTCGATGCCGAGATACTATCTGAGTATTCCCTCTCTGTGAGAGGATTTATCTTGGGTTCACCGTCAGTCTTCGCCTTCCATCCACACGCGCTAGTCGATACTTTGGCTTCTTCATCTTGCAGCAAACAAGA
Organism: Symbiodinium sp. CCMP2456; assembly: GCA_905221635.1. NCBI lineage: Eukaryota > Dinophyceae > Suessiales > Symbiodiniaceae > Symbiodinium > Symbiodinium sp. CCMP2456. The sequence continues at coordinate 142,572 of CAJNDV010019779.1, read as the reverse complement.
CTTTGGCTTATGGGATCTTCGGGTGTTTCGCATGGACAGGTGTGCGGCCTTCTTGGCATCCGGAGTTTCGTAGAGCTCGGCAGGTCTCTTAACCGTGCCCGGAACTTCTTCGCCAGCCATGGCGAGGATGGCCTAGCCGGCCTATGCGTCCTAAATCCTCAGCCTCAATAAGTTTTCTTAGCTCGTCGATTCCCAGAGGATTTTTTCGCTGCATGCGTTCCCCCTACTTTGCTTGACGTCCGCAGCGACAAACAACATCTGTCGATGTTCTTTGGGAAAGAGAGGTGCCAAAACACTGAAGATCTTACTCTTGCACTGAGTAAGCCTCCTGCCGTGTTCATGTCCCGTCACTATGTCAAAGCTTCGGAAGCAGCAGCAGTGAAGAAGAACTACATTGTCACACTGTGTCAGGTCCGACCCTACTGCTGAACAACACTTGCAAAACTCGAACTATGCAAGTGACAAAGCATTCAGCTCAAGCCCCAAGCAGATTGCGACCGGCTCCTGGACAAGAGTCTTCAGCGAGTCTCCAGAAGCGCACGACATCGCAGGACTTGCGTGCTGAGAAGGAACATCCAAGTCCTTGGCCCCTTGTCGAGGTGGCTTTGTTGTGCCTGCATGCTTGTGCTTTCGTCAAGGCTCCATACACGCCAGCCACACATAAGCGCCAGCCTCTCGAACAGAAATGAGCTCTAGGCGCAAGCCCTGCACAAGACGGGTGTTGCAAAGATAGCATCCGCGGCCCTGCCAACATCTGCCAACTATGCAACTCCGTCACTCCGCCTTGCTGAGACTGGCAATCGTCAGCCGGCGCTGATATGGCGAAGCTTCAGCCAAGGCCTGGAAACTACAACCAAACTGGTTTACTCCCAATGAATGTTATGTAAAAATTCGGACACCGAGAATTGATGTAAGAAGTGCCTTGCAAAGCCGAAGGCTTGCTTTTGCAAGGCTCTTCCTTGCCTGCGACCAGCGAGTAAAATAACGAGCGATTGATTCTGGACGCAGGGATGCCTTCTCGGCAGCACCTCGCCGTCGGCCAACAGGAGCTGCCTGTGGCAAACATGGCTCAGCAACTCTTGTCTCCCCTGCACTCCATTCACATCGTATAGCAGAAAACGGAGGAGAGAAGATGCCTGCCGCTTGCACTTGGAGCACCTTCCCCAGAATTGACGCTCGCATCTATGCATCAATGCTGGTTGCAGGGGCGGGGGCCTTTAGCAAAAGCACTTAGACTTCACAAGCAGGGCTTTCGGGGGCTTGACTCGCTCATGCTCGGGGCTCGGCCTGGGCCTGGTGCCAACCGGGGCGGGAGATTTCGTATCGCGTTGCATCCTTAAGGCTTTTGTGAAAGGCAGCCGGGCGGAATGCACATGACGTGCAAGGATTCAAGCGCCAAGCATCTTGGGTTGCGCCATGGAGCGCGTAGCCCGGGAGAGCCTGACTCAGCCCTCCCGGGCCTTGGCATTTGACGAACGAAGAATTTCTTCCAACGGAAGCACACTACACATCGCAATACATGGCGAATCCTGGCATGCCCGTCGTATTCAGCTCAGTCCGAGGCGTAGAGATACGCTGGATAGTAATAATATCGATAGCCTGCAACGACCAACACGATCACGAGACCGGGACACCGCACACCACCTGACCGCGCGTTCGAGAGATCCTCAGCCGATCCTACCTTCATAATGGAAGTCGCTGCTCATCTGCATGATCTGACAATGACCTTCAATAGAAGACGGCTTTCGCGAACTCGAAGCTTTGCGACCAAGAAACATGCACCAGTCTCACACCGAGGCTGTGGCTGGCTTCACCAAGCAAGACCAAACTGTCCAAATTGATGGCAGATTCGAACGCAAACATGGCGGGATAATGTCACCTGGGCTGCTCGGTTTCGCTGTCGTGCACCAGTGAGCTTCGATGTGCGTGAAATCACGCACACTGCCGTGCTTTCGTGAGGGAGCTGAGGAGCTGGCAAGCCCACGGATGGGGCGCTGGAGCGCTTCGAACTGTGAACGGAATGGCTCCAACAATTCAAGAGTGCTGCAGCGAGTGCAGTGCGGGCGATCATGTCACGACGACGCGGAGATAAAGCCATGGTGCGTTATCGAATCAATGGCAATAGCATCTGGATTTAAAAACCAAAACTTAACCGCGGCCAACATAATCAACATGCCAAACTTCATACTTTCACAATCATTGGAAACCTCTTGCGACATGAAGCTGCAAAAAAATCTAAACATGCCGTGACATATTTGCACACCAAAAACTTACGGCTCTCGCAACATCTTGATCCAAATGTCCAACACAAAACAAACCAACACAAGCAAGCCCGCGGCTGGTTTTTTAGGCACGCTATCTTCGACACATCCAATTCGGAATGCTGAAAGCACTACACCAAAATTCAATCTAACAGCTTCTGCAACACGGGTTCTCTGTCGATCAAGCTTTCGAAAATGCTGCCAGAGTAAACATTTTGAGCATTGCCTGTGGCAGTTGTGCAACATTGGAGACCGTTAGCACACTGCAACTTTCACGCATGGTTGTTGTTGTCATCGTTTCTGAGCAGCAGCAGCAGCAGCAGCAGCAACAGCAGCACGGTAGTCTTCGCGCCAAAAAATGAGGTACGACCGTGTGGCTAGCGCAATTCCTACTTCTAACCCCGGAACGTCGATGGCGTTCCGGCAGGAGGATGCTGTTCTCTATTCGGCTACATCGTCGTTGGTCGACAGGATAGCATCTGCACTGCGCACGCTACATCCGACTTGCAGCTGAGTCTGACTTGGAATGGGAAATGAAGACTGGCTTTTTCATATCCGCGGCCACTCTGGCGGCTGGGTGCCCCACAACGGCACAGATTCGAAGCTGGGCGGGAAATGGACCGCAGCTAGCAGTTCTCTGTCGAAACCTCGTGTTTGCACTTCTCGACACTCTCTGGGCATTCTTTTTTCCGGGTGGGATCTGCATGCTTTGTGGCTGACCCGGGGGGGTGAAACCCCTGAAATCAGAGGCACAGGCCAGAGAAACTCCCCGTTCTTTGTGCAGTTCGTTATACATGCATGTGGAAACAGAACCAAGCACGGTTGCGACGAGGCAGAACTAAGTCTGGGCAAAGCGATGCCCGGAGAAATTTCCCCCCAGGTGGGAAGGTGGGTGAAAAAAGAAAATGCAGAAACCCGCGTCTGTCTCTGCATGCGTGTTATTCCTGGTTGAGCCGATGCAATGCAGTGCGGGCATGCATAATTCGACTGCCCAAGAAAAACACAGCTGATTAAAATGACAAACCACAGAAAGCGTTCTCTGTATAGTTCGTTATACATGTGTGTGGAAAAATAAGCAACCACAATGCTCCCTTTTTCCCGCAAAGGTTGCTGAAAACTGCGATGCGATCCGAGGCAGAGCTAAGTCTGGGCAAAGCGATGCCGAGAGACACTTCCCCCTCTTTAGTACGTAATTCTGCAACCTTTGCCCGCTCAGGAAACGCCGCCACTACGCGAGGTGAAGAGCTGAGTGCATGACGTGCAGCGAAAAGCGAACAATGCAACAGAAAATGTTCATGCAGCGTGAAATTCAACGGCGCTGTGTTTGCAACTCCGAGGAAGAAGTTGAACGCCTTTTTGTCGCTCTCAAGCGTTCTGGGCTTTGACCAAGCTTGCAAGCCATGTAGAACTGTAAAAACTCACTTGCTTTTCCAGAGCGAAATGGGGCTCATGCCAAAATCATGTAGAATCACTTACAACTGTTCAAGCTTTGTGTGTACAAAGGACAGAGATGTAATGTTTCATCACTCCGCCTGAACACGGTATACAACGACGATGCTCAATGAAACACGCACGTGAAACACTTAGCTTAGCCCTGCACACCGTGAGGCTTGGTATGCGTGACACGGGCTCCTCTTCTCATGCCTGGATGCCGTAAGTTGTGACACCCGCAAATGGCACAGAGACATCATTCCAACTCCAAGCATGTCCATCAATACTCATCCATTGCGAACTTATTCAAGCACTCTTTTGCAAGGATATGCGGCCCGAAATGTGTGATGCCGTACTTTTCCCCACGTCCTGTGGCCGTCGCATCTGCTCAGTGATGACCACTTCTTGAGGAATCCTCGTCACATGAAGATTGTCAAAGAAGGCATGCTGTAGCATTGCGTTTTTATTTCATCAGCATTCATTCCAACAGATATTCCCACAAAACGGAAAAATGGATACATGTGCGGAATCCAAATATCGAAAGTATGAAATGGCAAGCGCTCGCACAAACCCTTGCTGTCCAACTCAGAATGTTTGAGCTTAAAAGTCAGTTCTGGCAAGGAGAACATTCGAATGCAAACAGTGCGAAAAGCGAGTTTCAAAACCACGATTGTTCAAAACATCGCATCAGCCACAAGCTGAAACGAAACAAGTTTCAAAACAGGCTCATAGCTTCCGCAACTTTTCGCAATGCTCTTGCTTCAGAAATACGAAAAGACGCAATCTCACTCTTTTTTTCCTTTCATGGCACTGCCAAAAGTGGAAACATTGCGACGGCTGGACTTTCGGTGTCGGAGACGAGGACTTGCGGCCCGACGGGACTTGAACGACGGCCGGTGATCTTTTTTTTTGGGGGGATCACCGCCACTCGGGTAGCAACTGGGCGACGCTCTTGGCTTTTGCTTGTCTTAGATTCTTCTTGGCAAAACCCAAACTCTAGTCTCTCAACTGTCACATTGTTCACACTTGGCGGTCAGCTGCTTTTGTTGCAAGGATCTACCAAAGCACTTGGCGGGACACGCTATCAGCTCACTATTGTCCGTTACGACTCACTTAGATCACCAACGTGCTTTTAGAGTTTAGGGCTGCTACAACCTCCAAGCTCTTAGCTTCTTAAAGATAAGACTCTGACATCGCAGATTGGAGCTGATCCAGCTCTCTCTTATATCCATGTTT
>CAJNDV010019779.1:97499-109985 GCA_905221635.1 Symbiodinium sp. CCMP2456 | reverse complement strand
ATGCATGCATGCATGTGCGTGCGTGCGTGCGTGCGTGCGTGCGTGCGTGCGTGTGTGGGTGTGTGTGTGTGTGTCTTTGTGTGTGTGTGTGTGTGTCTGTGTGTCTGTGTGTCTGTGCGTCTGTGCGTCTGTGTGTGTGTGTGTGTGTCTGTGTGTGTGCGTGCGATTCATGCGTGTGCATGCATGTGCGGATGAGTGGAAGAAAAGAAGGAAGGAAGGCAGGAAGGAAGGATGGATGGATGTGTGCAAGTATGTACGTACGTATGTATGCGCGTATGTAGGGATGGATGGATTCACGTGTGCATGCATGTATGTGCATGCATGCATGGATGTATGTATCCTTGATTATCTAATATTACACACATGACAATGTATGCATGTCTGTGTGTAAGTACCGCATGTAAGAAATTATGTATGCATGCGTGCATGTGCATGTGCAATCAAGCGCATGTACGTGCATGAGCGAATGGGTAAGGGGCGTGTACACAGATGACCACAGATGTAGACACACCCTGACCTGCTCACTGACTGCTCAAAGCTTTCGATAACATTCGTGCTTGTACCTGATCTGTTTGCAGGTTCATCTATACTTTCACTGATTACTTACCGGCTTATTCACTTTGTTTGCTCGTCGAAACCCCTAGGAACTCACGAAGCAGAGATAGCCGCACAGAGTTGCAGGATTGTCCGGATAATCGAAAACAACCGCTATGCCCTATACCTATGACATCGTGCTGGTCAAGCCGTGGACACGCAGCAGCAAACGTTCTCTGTCTGATTCTGAAGGCGTGGCAGTCGGAGCGGCATCCCCGTTGGGCTGTCAATGCAGCCTGTCCATTTCAACGCTCTGCAGAATCCTCTTCGTCCTCTAGCCACTGGCATCAGCCTGTTGGATCAGGATAGTCCACGTCCCAGAACAGGAGCTTCCCATCTTGCGCACAACTTACCACCTCACGAAGCTTGGTAGCACTGTGTTGGAATGCTCTGTGCCGAGTGCCTCGTTGTCGCGGTCTTTGCGCTGCGACAGGTTTGTGATGTTTCCACCCAGCCTTAGACATGTTGTATTGATCTAACCTGTTTTTGTTGCATGTTTGTTGCCCTTACAGCGGGTCCTCGGGGAATTTGGCACTGCTGAAGGCTTGGGCATACAGGCATGTCCGATGCTTGCCTACTTTCGACGAACCTCACTGCTCTCTGCACCCACTGCTGATCTGCTTCGAAATTTTGGTTGGTGCGGCCTTCGATGCTTCGGGACTGGGTCCAGCTGCTGCTACATGTCCCCGGAAACCCCTTGAAGAGCATTTCCTCTCCTCGGAAGAGCCCATTGGTGCTTTTGTGGCAGTCCAAGCCTAAGAGTCTAGGAACTAGAACGAGCGCTGAAATTCAAGATGCAGGGAAACAGCATCGGTACATATTGGAAACAGAATAGACAATATTAGACACTATGCACATGCACTGGAAGAATAAGAAAGTTAGTTCATGGTTCTTTGTTGAATGTCGTCGTGGAAGACAGCCTTAAACAGTCTTAAACTATAGCACTGAGGTTCTCCCCGGCAAGAGCACTTCCACCCACGGCGACGGAAGACATCGACATCTTTCCCATCGAAAGAACATCCCCATCTCATTAGGCTTTGGACAACCTGCACAAGTACTATGGACAAGTTCCTTCGCAGCAGATTGAAAGATTCTCTTCTGGTCCTTCAATCAATGACGGAGTCTTCTGCAGCTGAGCGGCGATGTGTGTTGGACGAGTGCCTTGTTCTGTTTGAGGTCCTTGGGAATGTCTTGCCAACTTCGCAGGATCGGAAACTCGAGCATTGAAATGTCGAGGGCTTCGCATACGTCACAACCAGTTTGTCCTCGCTTCCAGAGTGAACCACATGTGGACTCACCTTCGGAGGCAAGCATGCAGTCAACATGCAGTGCCGAAAATATGGGGAGCGGTACTTCCTCCTCGCTTTGTATGTCTTCCGTGTATTCACACTTGCAGAGGCCTGTTTAAGGCCTCAGCACGGTCTCTGGGGCCAAGGAATACTTTCACTCCAGTTTCTCTCTGGCAGAGAATTGCACTATGGAGGCCAGAATAATATCGAGGCGAGCCAAACCCCGACAAGGACGCTAAATGTCATTGCCGCTGCATCGTGTCTAAGCACTCTGTCAGCAACCTGTGCAATTAGGAAGCGAGTCCGTTTCAATGTTCCAGGAGTCGCCACCCCAAAGCCATAATTGCCGATTAAAGAGCATTCCGTCCCAAAGCCTTCTGACAAGGATCTCTACAGCCTCCTGAATTAGCCGGCTGTTGCCCCACCGCATCCGATGACTTAGGTGGGCATTGATCTAAATTAACATATCCCCGAATTGGGCTTCTTCACGAAAATATAATTTTCTTTAGCGTAACTTTCGCCCTGACTTTCGCGCGCCCGTCGCGGACACATATTCAAGTATATTGACACATATACCAGAGTTCTATATGGAACGTGCCCACAAGGTCCATGCTCCCTGCTGTAGTACTAGTGCTAGTGCCACTGCGAATGCTAGCGCTAGCCGTGGTATGTGCCAGTAGTAGCCATAGAAATAGCAATGGGCCGTTGGCTTGATATGGCAACCTCGACTTTCACGCGACTCGCGCGGAACTTTAACGGATCTGCCGCGCTACACGCACTAGCCATACCGCATTTTGGCATCTGCCTGGAGCCTGCTGCGTGATTCGTTTGAAACAGAAATGTCGTGCTAAAGGAGTAGCAGTAACAGTAGCAATAGCAGGAGCAGTGCCAGTACTGGTACTAGTGCTCGTACAAATACAAGTACAAGTATTAGTGCAGTTATTGCTATTCGTACTATAATACTAGTCGTATAGTAGTAATGGTGGTAGTAGTGGTAATACGAGTAGCATAGTGATAGTAGACGAAGTAGTAGTAGTAGTAGTCGTCGTCGTCGTGGTGGTGGTAGTAGTAGTAGTAGTAGTAATCGTAATAGTGGGCAAATAGGCTAACACAATGACTTTCGCAAAAAAATAATTCTCTTTAGCAGACCCATCGCGGAACTTTCGCGATGGCATGTTATGTTATGCCCGTGATTGTAGGTACGAAACAGCAAAACTTGCAGTTCTGAGAAAGCCTTTAAGAGGGCTGTATTTGCAACAAAGTAGTAGGATGTAATTCAGCCTTTTAAAGCGCTTCAGTCGCAGCAAAGCTTGCAATTGAAACTGAAGCTCTAAAAGGGCTGTGTTGCAGGAAAGTAGAACGTCTTAGGGTTTTTGAAGGCGTGGTTGCAGCAAGACTTGCAGTTCTAATCAAGCCTCTAGGAGGGCTGTGGTTTCGGTGAAGTAGTTCGTCGTACGCCCCTACGAAGGATGCAGTTGCAGCAATCCTGGCAGCTCGAACTAAACCTCTAACAGGGCAGTAGTTGCAATAAAGTAATGTGTTTTATAAGCCTTGAAGAAGGCTGTAGTTGCAGCAAAGCTTGCAGTAATAAGAGGGCTGTACTGAACTTCCAAAAGGGCTCCAGTTGCAGCACAATAGTCAGCCTTCAGCTTCTAAGAATGCTGTAGTTGCTGGAATTAAAGCTTGCAGTACCAAGTTCTAAGCCTTTAAGAAGGCTTTAACTGCAGCAAAAAAACAAGTCCTCGGCCTCTACGAAGGTTGTTGTCTTTAACATGACACTTCGCAAAACTAAAATACACGTATTGAACTGGTTGAAAAGGAACATTTGTCTGTTATCTAAATGTCGGTCGTCTGAAGCAGCCAAAATCATTGAGACTTTGAAAGTTTTCTTTTACACAGTCGTCAGAGCCGCAGCTAAAGAAGGCTAAATGCTTAGCTTGGCTATCACGAATCCTCGTGGTGTTACTGGGAGGTTGTGGGATCGGACATGCCAGCAAGTGTACAAGGACGTTGTCCGATAATTGACATGTCGTGAAAACCTTCTCAAAGAACAGCTGTTTTTCGAGGACAGCGAACGCTCGGTAGTTTTCTTGGTGCTCTGTGATGAGTTTGTGAATGCTGCTAGATAGGTGTTGAAACAGCCCGTCCATTTGCATACCAAATCATGATCATGTGGTATACTGGTGTTGAAGCAGCATACTAATACAATCTTATTAGAAGCTTAAGCCTTACCTTTCCACTTCATTTGGAGTCCTCTTAGACGCTTGGAACTTGGAACTGCAAGCTTTACTGCAACTACATTACTGACATTACTGGTAATTGGTTGAGTCTGGATGCATGCATTTTCGAGTTTGGGGTCTCGGCAAACGATTTCCTATCAGCAGGAAGGAGCTGGATCCGGGACTGCAGTTGGGGGGTTTTGGGTTTGGCAAGCAATTTCGAGATTGGGGCCTCGGCCCAAAAATCACAGGAAATCCTTCCAACTTGTACCACCCCTTACGGGCTGGGTCGGCCCGGAGTCTTGGGATTCATAAAACCCCTCACAACTGGAGCAGATCCCGGGCTCGGCCGGGATTATGGGTTGGGTTAACAGGAAGGGTGCTGGATCCGGTGCTGCAGCTGGGAAGGTCTGGGTCTCGCAACAACAATTTCGAGATGGGGCTTCGATTCCAAAACAAGAATTCCTTATCAATGTGCTTACTCAGGGAAGCAGGACATCATTTCATCTTATACTAACAGCCCTCATGGGCCGGGTCCGGACCCGGACTTTTTGCTTGGATTAGTATAACCCTCACAATTTCAAAGAATCCCGGGCTGGGCTGGGACTATGGGTTACGACATTCTTCTGCCCTCTGTGCACCTAGGAAACACTGCAGAAGGAAGCATTCACGGAACAGGCCGGCTTTGAGTCCCGCCAGTTCGCCAAGACGTGTATGGGCTGCGAATACAAGAATCACGAGGATCCTGTGATTCAGGCAGCTGGTGGAATGGGAGCAATACGGGCTGGGATGTGCCGTCCGGTATCATGAGCAAAGTTTTTTATGAGGATGAACCCCAAAGAAAGACGTGATGCTGGTGCTGGGCACTGGATGTGGGATGTGCTAAGTGCTGGGCGCCGGCGCTCCCGCTCCTCTTGCATCTGGACTGGAGGCGCCGATATCCCCGCGTGTACAATTACATCTTCCAAGGTTGCACGCAGATTTGGGGGTGGCTACGCCTTAGCGGTGTCAGCGCACATCAGCCCGAGATGCAGCCGGCTCCTCCAACATCCTGGGTCTTGCGCTGCGTCAAAGCCTGCTTAATCTCTTTTGCCGCCTGGGTCGAACGCAACTTCTCCTCCAACGGGGACTGCTGGATGCCACGCTTGAAAATCGTCTTGCAAGGTCCCCCCATTGTTGACCCACGCGCTGTCGACCAGCTGCCAACCGGTACCCTCCAGGGCAGGGGCCTCGACCCTCAAGTTTTGGGCGCTAAGACCAGCAATCCATGGAAGCCACAAAACTTCCGACGCGTCCGGTCTTTGTACCTCGCTCCACAAGATGGAATTGCACGCAGATACGGATCCGGACTGCAACCCTTTCCTGACCTGCGGGACTGCGGGGGTACCTCTTCGCGGTGAGTTGCTTACGGAGACGTCCTCCGAAGTGCTCGATCGCTTCTTCGAAGCAGCCTAATGAATCTTCTGCGATAATGGTTTCCGCCAGCTCGGTGTCATCAACAAGCCTCACCTCTGAACACATGCCCAGCAGCTTCCCAGCAGGTACAATCGGTGTATGTGAGGGAGCACGTCGACGCCAAGTGCGGCGACCGCGCCGTCTCATGCAAAGAGTCAGCCATAATGCGCGGTTTCGCGTGTACTCTTTGCCCCATGTCTTTCAGGCGGTCAAGGCCCATCGCTTCAGCAGAGCCATCGCGAACTCGAGCGTCGAGGTCTGTGGCCCCGACGGCAAATCCTACAGGCGAAGCTGGACAGCAACGTGGCGCGCGCATGCTCTATCAGGCGGTGAGGTGCGCGGCTCCGAAAATGCAGGGTGGCAACATCCGCGTTAGATCGAAGACAAGCGAGATGCTGACCCCGGAACAGGAGCACGCGGAGATCTCCATTTATTTTCGGGACCTTTTCAGCCAGCTGTTGCGCACCGTTGACCCTGAGCCCAGGCTGGAACCTGTGATCATGAGGGAGGAGGAGGTCTTGCTCTCTTTGTCCTCCCTCGACAGTTTAGTCGCTAGGCGATGGCTGGGCCGTTGATTGAGGCCTTTCATTCTGAGACCATGGCTGATTTCCCGCATAGACGGTCCGATTGCTGTTTTGCCCTTATCCCTAAACCGGGTAAAACCATCAAACGACCTGAGTCTCTAAGACTTCTAGGAATTCAGGACGCTGCGGGCAAGGCCATTTCCAGAGTTCTTAAGACTCGTCTGTGCTGGGGTCTTCCCCCCAATTTGCGTGTCTTCGCAGTAGGAAGCTACACGGCGCAATTCCAGGGCTGGTAGCCACCTTTGCCAGGACAAGCTTGGCGCTAGGCCACCGGGCCACCTTTGCCGGACAGTGTGCCTGGGATTTGTGCTCGTGAGACGTCATTCTACTACATTCTACTCCTGTTCGTTTTTCCCCTGACTCTCTTGGAAATATATACGCAGTATGGGATGAAGATCAACCGTCTGAAGCAGAGGTCGGTACAAGTGGCCGGCAGGCACGCATTTCGTTTCGCCTATGGCCTTTGCACGTATGTTGTCCCGGCGGTTAAGCAGGTTTAAATACCCAGGCATCGTGACGTGATATGGGGAAGGTGGACCGGTGGAGGAGGCCGAGTCAGCAAAGGCCACGGAGCACGAACCGAAGGCAGCGGCCCACCTCGAAAGGAGCGGGGCCACTGCAGGACCAGGAGGTGGCTAAGAGAAGGAGAAGGAGGATCCCCTCACGGCAACGGCGGCGGCGGCGGTTGCCTGTGCGACCCAGGATCGAGAGAAGCAGGCCCCACAAAATCGTGGACGGACAGCCACCCAATCGCCGAACCTGGGGAAACGGTGGCAGATGGCCCAGCAAAATCGTCGACAGGCGGTGGAGTATGGCATTCCCAGGTGATCGAAGAGAATCTTCGCTTGCTGAGCATGTGTCTTCAGCACGAGGACGAGCTATCGCGGCGCGAGTGGAGAGGGATTTCGCTTTGACTCTGGAAACTCACGAGGGAGCGGTGTTGAACAAACTGTATGCTCTAGCGGCTCGCTGGAAAGAGCACAAGGAAAAGAATGAGGTGGACTGCTCGCTCCGGATTGCTCTCTTCTTGGGACTCTTGGAGGTCTGGCTGCAGCGAACGTGCGCCTTGGAGGACACCACGGCGGAGGGCTGGGGGAGAGGATTCGTCAGTCTGATCCAACTTCGTAAGCCCGACGGCACTGAAGCGATTCCACTCCACCCGCCGGATGGTGGCTCAGCATGAAGGCGAGACTGTGACATTCTTACTGTCGGTGGGACTTCGGGACCCGATGGCGTCGCAGGCCTGGGGAATGCTCATGGGACTTTGCGACAACATGAGCGGGAAAGCGATCGGGCTACGACTGAGAGCGGCCAGAATGGATCGGCAGCCGTTGGCCAAGGTGCTGCTGTCCGAAAGGGTCCCACCACTGCCAATGAGGCAGAGAGCAGCATGGACCAACCGAACTCGGCAGAGGGAGTCGATCGAGGACACCCAGCAGGCATCAAGGCATCGGCCCCCGCAAGGAGCCGGAGGAAAGCCACCAGACGGAGGGCGAAGATCTGCTCTGAGGCTAGACGTGTCGTTGCCACAGTTTGTCCTGCTCAATCGTTCCAATGTTTGCTAGATCAACGCATGCTGCTTTCTTTTGGCGGTGGTTTGGGCAAGGATTTGCAAAACAAATTTCATTTGGAAGGCTCGAGCAGCAGCTGCTGGTGCAGCAGTAGTATCAGTAGTACAATAGTAATACCAGCAGCAGTCGTAGTTGCAGTAGTCGTCGTTGTGGTCGTCGCGGTCGTCGTGGTCGTGGTGGCGGTCGCGGTGCTGGTGGTGGTGGCGGTGCTGGTGGTGGTGGCGGTGGTCGTGACTGCAGTCACAATACTAGTGGGAGAAGCCCTCGCCGCGGCGAACGCGAAATTGTGCTGTCAGTACTTGGCCGATTTCTGAACTCCTCCTAAAAGTTAAACTTTGAGCCTACTTATTACTGTTCATATAGAAACCCAAAAAAGAAGCCCCAAAAGTTAAAGTCCTAACAGCCAACCAGAAGAACGCCAAGAGTAGCAAAGTCGTCATTAACCAAAGTCATGTGGGCAGCGCAGGGCCGCAAGGCCAAAACAGCTGCGAAGCTTTGAAGGCGCTGGGCTACCACAACATGCAGCGAAGCTATCAACCAAGCAGGAAATGGAGGCCATCCACTTTGAAACGGACTCCGAAGTTTCCGAAGACAACATGTCCGTAACCAACGAGCCTCGTCTAAAACGAGATCAGCTACTGGCTTGCGGTGGTTTTGGAAAGACCTGGGTTGCAATTGTTCTCGTATCTGATTGGACCTTTGATGATCATGCCGACAGTGAGTCTCCGACGATAGGAGTTCCCTCGAACTTCGCTGCCAGAAGCCTGACCCACGGGGCAAGCTGCAGACTGTGCAGAATCGTAGATGCGCTGAATGCCAAGACGATTTGTATCTGCGGTAAGCCATCTGCGCACGGCACTGTCTCCACCACCGGTCACGATGAAGTTGGCAGACTCCCGCACCACTGTCACCCCTTGCCTGCTTCGACGGTCCCTCTTCAATAAGTTTTGAGCCTGTGTCCCGCCTATGACAGTTCACCTGCCACAGTAGTCTGCTGCTGCCCTTATCGGCAGACCAGGCACGCAGGAAGCCATCGTCCTGGCGTACGTGGTGCATTGGGCGGCCGACGTCGAATGATAACATGTATCAAACTGATCTGATATTGATCTGATTGAAGCCATGCAACATAACCAGCAAGGATCTCTCCATTGCTGGCAATGACCTTGTGGAGAATTCTTCCCACAGTGTCTTCAACTTGAGCTGAACGGTAAGGCACGACGGCACTTCGAACCGGTGACTTCGCCAGGGCCGAAGTGACGGGCATGTAGTCCGAAAGGTCCAGGAGGAAGACCTCTTTGTTTAAGCAGTGCGACGGATCTTAGAACTTGATGCCAGCTGGCCTCACCGGTGTCCGATGTGGTGCACACCACATCGCTTTTCGCTCCAAACGAAATATCTGTCACCTGCACCCAGGTGCAGGCATGAATACCACGGAGTGGAGCGTTGGAAGAACCATGTTAACAGGACACTTGTTGCACTTCGCGTCTGCCTCGGTAAATTACACGTAGCTACGAGTTGCAATTGCAAGCGGCACCAACTCGAATTTCGTTGGGGTGGGCTGTGCTGCTGTCATGACGTGGTCTAACAAGTTGGTGTAACGGATGTTGGTCCGTGATAGTGGCTGAATGTAGTATGTACTGTACCAAAACACCTGTAGAACGCAGTGCAGCAGGCCTCGCCAGTGTGCGAGGCGCTTTGCAAGGTGGCTGTTAGATCCGAGGACAGAAGTCTCCACATCTTGCCATTCCTGCGTCGTGTATTCACTGCCTGGACAGAACCCCGCCAGCGGCAGAAGCACGGGCCTTGTACCAGCAGTTAGTTCTGCACCATCAGCCGAAGGCGTCAGTGCCTGAGGAGATACACGGCAAGCTTGAGAACGAGATAACTGCTGCTTTGTGAAAAAACTAGGGCATGACCGTCACTCCGGCTTCTAGCACGTTCTCTGCGAGGACCTGCTGAGGCCGTCAGCTCGAGGTGAGCGATGCTACGGCGCTACGTGCACCGACTCCCAAGCCCACCAAGCTCCACTGCAGCTGTCACAAGCAGAGGCTTAAGTCCAGGACGTCCCAGTGCGTGTCAAAGCCACGAACGGCTTTGACCCGACCGTCGCCGCCAGCCTGGGCTCTGAGTTCTCCTCACACTTCGGTGATCTTAAGATTCTTAAGATCTTAGTATCGTGCCACGAAGAGGAAGTCTCCATACCTGAGGCACCCAAAGTCGAAAGCACCTTTGAGATCCCTCTAATTTTGGCAGAGATCACGCCCAGCATGCTAGCATGAAAATACTGCCGAGGATCTGCGCTATCCCTGTAACACCTCAGCCCAGTGGGCGCCATGCATCCGTGACGCAGACAATCAGCAACAGTCTGAGTGGTCCGCCGTTGTTGCAAATGGGAAGGGCCGTGCGGAAAACCTCCGATGCTGTCAATGGGCAGATACAATCTTCGGCTTCCGGAGCAGTCCTTCGTCTTCAAGCTGAACACACACATATCTCCGGCAGATGTACCTGGACCATCTCGATGCACGAACAGGTGCAAAGATTACGCATGGTCACTGATGCTGCGTTGACGATGCCTGTTATCAGGAAATCTGCGACCACCAGGCCGCAGATGTGTTTCCGCTGCAGGCCAGAAGGAGGAAATCTCAGAGTTTCGTGGCTTCAAGGGGACGAAGTCAAGATTCATTGTCTTGGCGTCTGGCTGCATGGCATCACTGCCAAGTGAATACGACATGGACCTTCGGCCAGTTTGAAAGCTCATGATGTCTGACGTCTGGCACGACCCACTTGCACCGCATTGCTCTCAGCTTCCAGGCCGCATGTCGAAGCTCATGAGATGGTACAGAACTTGGCTGTCGTAGGTCGTGCAAAGCCTGGGAAAGTTGGAAAGTTGAAAGTCAACCAGCATTACCAAGCTTCTAGCGCCTTACTGCAACAAGCATCTCTTCCAAGGACAGGTGCCAACTTGGGCTTGGACTGATAGGACGGATATCGCCTCGGTGATGCACTCAACAGCAATGCCAAGTTGCTGCTTCCCGGATCAACCCTGTGGATAAGTGACTCAATCTAACCTGCGCGGCTAATTGATCATGATGAGATGGCAAGGGGCGGCGAACGGGACAGCCAGCACCGACGAGCGGTCATGATCGTGCGCGGGGGTGCACAAACGACATGGTTTTCGTGCCCTCGACTAAGCTAGAAGAACAAACTACATTTTTTAAAACGGTAGAAGAAATCGCTGCAAACAAGAGCCAACCCGCTTTACAGCTCAGCTTTCTCTAAGCGTTGGGAACCCGAGGCCCCTGTATGACAGAAATTCTGACGGTCATCGGGAGGTTTCGGCAGCATGTTCTGTCAATGCGGCTTACAGTTTCAAAAACCTCCCCGTCCGTGAGCCGCGTTGTCCTGGGCCCCAGTAGCGATTCCCAGAAACTGACCGACCGGATGATAAACCGATGCGAGCATTCCTGGACTTTTTGTCCGTCGAAACGGCTCGAGAAGCCTCATCTCTGGATACCTCTGGATCAAACCACTTGGCCTTCGGAAGCAGTGCACAGTGCCGCCCGGCTAAAGCGTCCGCTTTCTGCGACGCAGTGGTGCGAGTACACTTACATTCTCACCGCAAGCTGACGTAATGCTGCTTCGTGTGGCATGCTACTGCTGCGATTTCAGGCCAGCACCCAGTTTCCAGAATGGGACCCCAAACACCAAGGAAGCACGGGCTCTCTGTCCTACGCACGAATGCGCTTCTGAGAACGCAAGAAACAGACCTGCGTCCCAGCCCCAGCCTGCGATTGTAGACAACTTCTCCGGTTGAGACCTGCCACGAAACTGTGCTTTGCTATGCGCTCTCAGCACACATAAGAATTCTTGAAAGGCCCGAGTTCCTGGCATCCCAGACATACAGCCTAACCAAGCTGCTGTTGCGCAGAGCCCCTACACGAATCACTGCCAGGCAAGATGCATCTGGTTGGCACCCGCTGCAACAAGGAAGCGTCCATCCGGCGAAAACTTGACCTTGTCACCATGCAGTCTTCAAACTTGCCAGTGGCCTCAAGTCTAAGCCACAAGCGCAAAGGACTGAGTGTGCTAGACCTCGGCGACAGCACGACTACAGTTGCATGTTACGTTGATAGGAAACGCGAGGCCCGTGACCATGGAAGTCGATGTACCGACTCCGGTTGTCAAAATCCCAAACTACTACCGGCCTCGCGATGCTCCACATGGGGTCAGACGCAACAAGCTTTGACGTGAGCAGAGGCTGAGCATGCGGCGCAACAGCTCCCTTCCTGCTTGGCGAACCGAGCCTGAGACAGGTCTCAGGAAGCTCGGCTGCATATTTTGCAATGTCGACAGGGGTTCGAGGGCACGGAACCCCACAAAACTCCAGATTCGACGTGCAGCTGCATCGTGCTTTGCAGGCTGGTTGTCCCCTCACATTTTCTCACATTCAGTAAGTCTTCCCCTGAGGCTTCAAGTCGGCTACCCGTGCAGCAGATGAGATGAAAGGGGAGAACACAAGGGACCGGAACGCCTCAACGCGAGCTTGATAAGCAAAGTGGTGCATCGACAGATCCAGAGTGCAGTGTTCAGCGGACTCTACGAGCGTCTTGAGACGTGCGTAGTCTCTCCGAGGCTTGGACTGGCCACTCGCCAGGAGCTTGCCATTCAGGGAAACGTCGAGAGCTGAAACCTTCTCTTATCTTCACGCAGGACGCAGGACGCTTGAATGGCTCGTGTCGGACCCAACCCATGTATATATGATCCCGGTTCGGCC
>CAJNDV010019779.1:75347-97399 GCA_905221635.1 Symbiodinium sp. CCMP2456 | reverse complement strand
GGAAAAAGCGTGCACAGTCACACAGAGTCGGCTTGGGGAGCGTGGGGGGGGGATACCATTGGGGGGGGGGTCGGTGAACCGAGAACCGGGATCATATATGAGGTATCGTCCCCGTATCTAGCTTTGCAAGCACAATCCGAGCGTTCAAAAACGTGAGACTCTAGAAAGGGTCAGCGAGTTGAAGGTGCACGCACTAGGACGTCTAAGACTCCAAGACGCACACAGCAAACCTCGCGTCTAGGGCGCATTAAGGAGCACACAGGGTCCTGTTTAGTACGAAAACCAATGTGTGCGCAGGTATGCGCACTCCATGGCACGAAAACGGGGGATCTAGGGTAGGGTTTGGTTCGCACTTCACGGCACGAAAACCGAGGGTCAAGGGTAGGAGGGTTTACGGCTGGCATACACGGGCTTCCTACCAAACAACTCCTTTAAGGCTTATGGGCTTGCCAGCGGCTTTCGACCCAACAGCTCCGTTTTGGGTGCAGGGCTTTGAAGGTTTCACCTTTCAGGTTTGCTTTGGCTTCCTCGCTTTGGGGCTTCATCTTCGGTGTCGGCTTTAGGGTGTCTTCTTGGGAACGATTTTGGGATTGGCTCGGCCTTCCTCGCTTTGGGGTCTCATGTTCCGAACGACTTTAGACTTCAGGGTTTGCTCTGCCTTCTTCGCTTTGGAATTTCAATGGGTTTCATCTTCGGGAGGACTTTAGGGCTTCTGCTTGGGGACGACCTTGGGGGGTTTGCTCTGCCTTCGTTTGGGGTTTTGTCTTCGGGACTGCAAATTGTAACGTACGAGTAGTCTTTATGTCCTCATGTGACAGCGGTGTACATACTTGTACAGGGTTAAAGCTTGGACATCACTCCTTCCTTCCTGCCGTTTCTTTCCTTTCTTGCTTCCTGCTCTCCTTCTCTCCTGCTTGTTTTGGTTCCTTCCTTCCTGTCTTCATTCCTTCATGCCACCCCCCCGCCAAGACTCGGGGGAGGCCTCCTCGCCCTCCCCCCCTTCCCCGTGCCTAACCCTGCACCCTCTCGCACCCCTCCACCCCCCCCCCCAGAAAAGCCCGCGCTTGCAAGTCTGACACAAGTGGCACGTGCACCTTACTTAGACTTGCGTCGGGGGGGGGTGCTTTCTAGCAAAACCCGGCCCATTAAACGGGCCACCTGTGATGCTCAACAGGTGTGTCCTCTTGAACTTGCTTTTGCTGTCCATGACGGATGCGATTGCAGCTCGGGTGAAGAGCGCCTCTGCATCGTGCCCCCTCAAGAACTCTTGCTTGTGCGGATCCTCGTGCAAGAATGACGTGAGCAAACTTAGACATTGTGACTCTATGTCGACACGGCAGGGTGATCAGGGGCAGCGCATTCACGTTCTCGACGATGATGGCTGAAGCTGCCGCATAAATCAGCGTTTCCGCCTGAGCAGAGCAGAGGACCGTGCATCACTTGACGCCTGAGAGCATAGAGACTTGGGTCATGACCTCTGAGGGATGGTAGCACACAGTGCCAAGATGCTTGCCACCGTAACCAATGAAGTGCTCCAGTTCAGCAGCTGCAGACTCGGAGATGGCAGTACACCAAGCAGTTGAAAAAGCAAAAGGCTTCTCTCAGCTGGCAGCCATTGCTCCGGAAACAGGCGGCCTCGTCAAGTTGCAGCAGGTCTGGAAGACAGATTTTGTGTTCGCTCGAATGAAGGATGGTGAAGGGCGAGGGAGAGGGAGAGACTCGGGGAGACCAAACAGAGAGAGAGAGAGAGCTGGCGGAATGTGCGGAGAGTCCGAGGACCAGAGAGCGATGGCAGCAAAGCGAAAGACGTGCATGGTGTACGCTGAGACTTGTCTTCGGTGCGAGGTCTGTCGGGATGCGCAGCTGTAACAGGCTTCTTCATGTACTGCCACTAGTCATCAACCATAGCAAGTCTATCGGACTCTATTTTGGGCGTGGATCTGAGTGCAAGTTGAACGCTCGAGGAGAGGGGTAGAACAGAATACAATGCTTGTTGTATCTCCGATCCGCTGACCCAGCCTGAACATAAGCGGCCAACTAAAGCCAACGGTACACCAAGAATTCCGTTTGCATGTAGAACAGTTCAGGATTGCAACATAAAATCGTGAAGGGCTTCGCCCGCCAGTGACGTTCAAGTACACGGGCAGCTTCAAAGGAACATGCCATCATGACGCCGAAAGCATTTCAATAGGAGAACCACACAACTCCTAAGCAAGGACATCAGTAAGCGGGCAGGCAAACATCCTGAGACAGAAGTGAACATGTCAGCACAGCAATACCGCCCCTTGCCCAAGAACAAAGCCCAGATTTCCTAAGGGTCAACATGAGACGTGGTAGAACTACAGGGCGGACTAATTATTCTGGGAACTATTCTGGGATTTCGGCGTTGTAATCCCAAGCTGGTTCATGTGTGCCTTTCGGCCTGTAACGGACACGATCAGCGATGTCTCTCTGGAGTTTTTCTTCGTGATATCTTCTGTCATTCCTGTTACTGCTTGGTGCTCTTTGTCTTGGTGCTCATGATAAAGCATGTCGGTTTGGTATGTAAGTTTTGCTGATAGGCGCTCGCGACAGGCGTTTCTGTTTGGATTGTCCCGCCGCTTGTCTGAACCAACGGTGTGGAGGGGCCTCAGACACTCAACCAGCCAGCCACCGGAGCTATCCTCAGCTAGCCAGCTGGCCAGGAACGAACCGAAGTCCGTCCCCAGACGGCCAGGAAAGGCGCTGCAGAAATCCAAAACAACAAGAGAAGGCTGGACCGGGACGCAGCCCGGTCCGGAATGGCACGCAGGGCGCCCAAAATCCAAAACCAGTAACGGCAAACAAGGGCACCTGGCAAAAGCCAAGAAGCAGGAATGGAACTTCTGCCCGAAGAGGTTTGGCAAACTGTTTTGCTATTCCGTTTTCTGTGCAATTTCTGTTTTCCACGCCTTGGCCCAGCCTGCCCAATACTAGGCTGCCTGCCAGTCACCCTCGAAACAAACAAGGGCAGTAGAAAACGCTCCCAAGAAAGAGTAGGAACGCAACTGCACTCAAGCTACGGGTGCCTGCGCGACTCAGCGCAGATCGGCGGGTTGTCTCACAGAGGACTCCATGGCGCTCCCCCCAGCACTGCCCTAATGATGCAAGCCCGAGATGGCATCGGCATCCTCGGCAAGCTTTTCGCATGACCCTACAGGGATATGCAAATACTGATCGCTCACGCTAAGGGGCGATTGTTCGCAGACGGAAGCCCGGACCGGAAACAAGGCTCTCAGGAGAAAGCAGGGCTATGCAGGGCTTCACAGCTTTCCGTTCGCAGTTTGATGTCTTGTATTCGCCTCTCTGTAATGCACTGCCAAAGCTCAGGGCTCTTCGGGCAAGCAGGCTTGCCTCCGAGACGAAAAGACAGCCCCAAAGGAGCCCAAAGATCCTTCTCATGGACTCGTTGCGACGTACGAGGTCACTTCTTAGGTAATGAGTACCAGGACCAGCAAGGGTAGCTAAGATTGTCCACCGGAATTGCTCGCGGTCACAAATTCTACCTGTCATCCCATCACGTACATCTCAACAAGATATCTACAAGGGAAGGGATTTATGCCACTTCGCAGTCGTCCCCTGATGCATTTCAACCTGAGGCCAGCGCTCTGTTCCAACTTGCTCCTCGTAACCTGCGGCGGAGTTCGAAACGAATCGTCACCGTGGAAGGCAGTAAACCGAAATCCCAGACTCGTTGTAGCCATTGTCATCATCTACAGTCTGCTTGAATCTGGTTGCGGTTGCAGAACCATGACACACTTCGGACACCTGTCCGGGAGCGACGAAGCTGTCTTGAGGACTTCCAAGAAAAGCAGCAGCCTGTCCAAGATGTGTCAGGTGTGGCGATGGTCAGCTTGCCAAACCTACTTCCGCGCCGTCTAAGACGATGGCATCACCGCGTGTGTCCAACATCCAGAAACACATGGAATTGGATAAGCCCTCAGGATTTCGAGCACGCACCGCATGTGCCATGTGTGTCTAATACGGCGGAGACCTGCTGGGTGGCATGAGGCTCGAATCTAAAACGAGTCTCGCATATACGCGTACTGCTAGATTCTACACGATGAACTCGCTGCTTAGCAGACATATTGGAAGCATCCCAAATTCAGACTGAAGCAGCCTTGTACTAGCACCTCCCTTCAACATGTTGTTGTTGCTCGTTGGACATCTCAAGCGGCCGTGCTTCAAACTTACCTCGCACTCATGGAGCAGGCACCCTGGCGGTTTTTGACGTGGATTCCATGCACCTGAGGATGTGCTGTATAAGCTGCATCTGAACGCCAGATGAGCACCTCAGGTCTGCAGTGAAACTGCCTCTTTTGAGGCTTGGAAAATCCCCGATTCTGCAGCAAAGGACACCTACATCAGAGGGGCAGGGCGCACCAATGCAGCCTATGAAGGTGTCGCTGAAGACGAACACGTAACGGACGTAACGTGCTTGCGCCACCCCTAAACCATAGCATCTGCAGCTTATCCTTCGACTCCGCAAGATTATGTGAAACACGCGCTGAACATGGCCTCCGGTTCGTTTTTGGAGGCGAAGAGCTAGAAAAGCTGGTATAGAAAAGATGGATATCTCTGCGATAGGTGGCCCTCTGCACACTGCGGCAGGCTGCAGAGTAACACCCGTTGTGGAGGCTTTGTGCATGAGGTTTGCCTAGCAGATGAGATCGCAGATCAAGAGCCACCTCCACATCCACTATTTTCGGGGTCAGCAATTCTTGGGATCGCATCATCGTATGTCTAACCCGAGCCGCCTCACGATCTGCTGCGACCGAACCGCGCTGCTCACCCCTGTTCCGCCTCTTCTCCGTCGGATTCTGGCTCAAAGTCGTCTTCGTATTCCTTTCAAATTTCATTGTCGACTGACAAGGGAAGATGATGGGAACAGAAAGGGCTGAGGGCCTCTTCTTCGCCAACACCTGGCACACGTGCGGGCTCATGGAAGAGATGCGCAAGTTTCTCCACGAGTTGTCCAAGACAGGCTCGCCCGGGGATCCATCGATGCCAGCATCGTTCGGATCAAACCTTCCACGCAAAAGTCCGAAAAACGTGTCCTTCTGCTGTCTGTTGCGACCCTGGGCCTGGTGCTCGCGGTGCTTGCGCTGCTGAGCGAAGGCGACGACCTACAGGTTGGCGGCTGGGCTCTGCTCCGACCTGTTTTCTAACCAGTTTGCAAAGCCCATCCCTTCCTCTGGTGAATGCTGCATAGTCTGCAAGTGCGAGAAAATGTGGCGCATGGCTGCATTCCAAGTCCGTGAACTTTAAAAGAGATTTCCTGCAAGTGTTTCCAGTCAGGCAAAGCAAACAACTCATGGCGGCTCCGAGGTCCAAACCCATCTGCATGTCTGTGCTTGCCTCGCACTGCATGCACGACATGCATGGGCTAAAAAACATGGGGAGAGACAGTCCACTTCAAGCATCGTTTAACGATTTTGGCCATGTGTTCAAAGGATCACGCTCTGAGACTTCACACATCCTCCCGCATTACTAACTGGTATACGATGCTCTTCTCGTCTTGGGAGCCCGATGCCGGCATTCAGAATGCTCGGTTCTGATGATTTGCTGGTGTCCTATACGACAATTCCTACGACCAGACTCGATTCAATAACCGACTACACTCACTCTGGCACGTGGCACACCAGCATCGCACTCCCACGGAAAATAAAATCGTCGCTGGCTCCAACTTCGCACACTGTAGATTCTAGATAAGCTTAAAGTGACCAACGTAAGCTGACCTGTGACTGTCACTTGCCCGAAGGCTGCGGCCGACTGCTGCGCAACCCATGGCTTCTAAGGATGGTCCGTTGACCCGCCATTTCCATCTGGGCGAGTGCATAAAACTTGTCACGGAACTGTCACCGAAAAACTTTGCCAGAAGAAACAGAAGACAGCAGTGGAACTGAATCGGAATTGAAAAATGACAACATTCAGACTCCTAATGAAGCTCTTTCTTTTCGGAATATTTGGTGCATCGGTCATGTGCTGTCGTCGACGCTTATCATGGCTCTTTGCATCTTAAGCGATCACTTATGCACCGCAGAGATCAGAAGATAAGATTCTCGAGCAGTGATGGCTTTTGTGTTCTTTCGCCTGCCTGTATTATACGATTCCGGATCGACCTGCATGGCAGTGGGAGGCCCGGATGATCCAACGCCCTTCGAGTCAAGACGCAGCCGCACCAAACTGATTTCCATTTTTCACATTGATTTTCAGTTAATGATGGCACACCTTGGCCACGGTGCGCCACGGTGCTCGAAGGGCCTAGTGGTGTGCCTCGTGGTCCGACGAAGCTACATGTTGGGCTTGAAAAGAATTCTTCTTAGCTACGCCACCGTGAATGCCGAGGACTCTTGCGAACCATGCGACGGTGCATCGCTGTCCACTAAGTCACTAAGAGTCCAAGACGCACTGCTACGTTGTTTGCGCGCTCAAGCTTCTGCAGATCGGCTGAAGGCCGACCGCCAAACTCGATGCAGGCTGTGGCCCTGGTAGTCCAGGAGGGTGAACTTCCCGACCGATGCGTTCAGCAGCACACAGGAGTAACACCTAGAGAAAACCTATTGCAAGGGCTTGGCGCAACTTGTCGCCAACGGCACCTTCCCGAGCGCGTTCACCGAGCGGTATACCATCTCGGCGTTCACTGGCGTAATCAGCCACCGGAACGCCCCGGCACCGCTGCTGACACAAACTGCGCCGAAGCTGCTTGACTGCAACCACGGCTTCCGTGAGCACCGGCTGTCATAAGTGCCCTGAACACCTCCTGCTGCCAGTGGCAGAGGTGTGGGCAGTACACGCCAAGCAGCCGAGGAGTTGGCCGAGGAAGATCCGCGAAGATCTGCGAAGCGTGTTCACTGTAGGATCGCGGCTTGGTGACGGCGTCGCCCGATTCGACCTCGATGTGGAAGAGCACAGCCGATCTGGGGTCCTTCTTCAATGGTAGGCCACGTTTAGCAGGATGATTTGCGACGGAGACGCCGGACGGAACACCCACAATCCGTGACAAGGACAAGGCACTGTCAGGGGTAGCAGCAGGGGAGAATCTTCGGCCTTGCCTGTAATCCAATAACGCTCTAACGTCGAAGGAAACAAGCCAGGTGACACAACGTGCCGACGAGTTCTTGAGAGCAACAAGTTCGATCACCGCAACGACAGCACGGGCATGGCGGCCTCGGCCCATTCGGCCCTCCCCGATGTAAACAGCGGGCGGGCTGTGGCGAAAGTGGAAGCAACACGACTCACGGTGAGCACCAAGGCAGGCGGCCGGGCTGACCGGCAGCATCGTCCCAAATCGGAGGACCACCAGCGTTGGAGCCAAGGGCAGTGCCAAAAGGCAGTGCCTACGGTGCCGCAGATGTGCGCGAGGCTTTCAGGCCAAAGATCGCGGAAGGCATTGTGCAAAAAGGTCGTCCTCATGCGTCTTGAGCTCGGCAGTCTTCGGCCGGAGCAACGGTCGCGCTGGGAAGCAGAAACCACACTTGCTGCGTGGCGGTCGGTTGCCGTCACGTATCTGCCAAACACATCCGATTAAACTCGGTTCCGGCCAGCCCACGGTGGGAGCAGTCAAACGCATGCCTGGAGTGCCCAGAGCCAATGATTTGTAGAAGAAAGCGAAGTTCTAGCAACAGCTCAGCAGGCCACTGAGCTGCTACGTGTAATTAGGCAAGGCCTGCCTACAGGATTGTTACAGGCGTCCCCTTTTCACCTGCCAGTAGCCAATCTGGATGAAGGTCTATGTTGCAGCAGGTTGCAGGCGTGGCTGATCCACAGCTACAGAGTCAAGACCCAGCAGCCCCAAAGTAGCTTTGACAAGAGTCTCCATGCACAAAAAAATGTCTCACGGCGCCGGCAAAGATATAGCCGGAGCACCTTGCAAGCACTCATTGATGGCATCGTAGTCTGGTTCTAGAGGAGGTCCAAAATCGTCTCCTGCCAACATAGCATCTGGCAATTAACAACCGAAGCTGTGAGCCCGACCTGCATCGAGATCGCAGTCCAGGAAAGCGTTGAGTATGCCAGTGGCCTCAACGGAGCCACCAGCACAGAATAAGCTAACCCCGTCACTGCTTTCGTAGCAGGTTCAGCGCAACTCCCTCCGGAGAAGAGTGTCTATCACAGTTGTAAAGGATTCAATGCAACCCACAGCACTGACTACTTTCGCTGCCACAGCGAAGCCAAGCAAAGAACCACATGAACCCGCCAAGCAACAGAGAAGAATGGATTTGTTTCTTGAGGGTTAGTGCCTAGTGCTCTCACCCAGCATCCTGCTGATCGCTCTGGATGCCCCAATAAAGCCATCGCCCTAGCAGCCATCCCAGGAAGAGCCAAACAGGCACCCAACAAGCTAAGTGATTCCTGCGGCACCGAACCATTGAGTGTCATCTTTTGTCTAGAGATGTCTAGGACTTCCAGAGGTTTGTACTGAGCCGTCCACCGTGGGCGTGCCAATGAAGTGCTTTGATGCCTTCAGGAAAGCATCCGCCACACACTTCTATCATCTTCTATCTGTACTCTTTACTCTCTTGCACCCTACCTCAGACTTGGCGCCCGTGTTTCGGGGCGTAGATATGTCAAATTCTGCCTCCAAGTTGCAGATGCTCAATGCATCTCTCTGATCCTCAGAAAGGCCTTGGGAAAATCTGTTGCCAGAGGTGCCGGTCGCAGCTTGGACCTGCAGGACTTCACCCAGTCACTCATGCCGCTGAAGATCAAGACGTACCAAGACAAATGCATTTTGTCCAGAATCTGTCACAAGATTGAAGGCCGCACAGAGGGCTAGTTTGAGCCGTGCCAATGAGGCCAGTACTTGCTGTCCGAGCCTTTGCCGGCGAAAGGCGGAATCTGCATCTTCATGAACGTCGGAAGCGTTTGCGTCGCCACAGTTCATTGATTCGACCTTACGCTCAGTGTGGCATCTCCAGGCACCCCGGTGGAGGGAGTTGTCCTCCGTGCTGCAGCCGGGACGCGCAGCAATCAAAAGTTGCACCGAGGTCGATTGAATTTAATTCTCAACATGCAACGTCTTGGAGCCAAATCGGCGCATGCAGGGAATGCAAGATGCTGTTTTACAACGCGTACCATGAAGCTGAACACGTGCTCAAATGTCTGCTTGCCAGATCACTCCTCAGACACTCATGACGAGCCTTGAAAGAACCACCAACGCCCTCGAGTCCTGGCACACCCACTTGGTCAAGACATGCCGAAGGCATCCAAGTCCATCTGACGACCACTACGAGTAGAAAGAGCAAGGAGAGACCGTAGGAAATGTAGGTGGCGGAACTTTGGAAAGCGTGGTTGCGCGTGGCTGGACCAAGACCTTCATAGCAGCGTAGCAACTCGAGAGTCGCGTTGCACCGCCGAGGCAGCCCCGAGACCTTGATCACAGCTACGCAGCTACGCGCGTGCACAACAAGGGTTTGAGGAAGCATGAGGAAGCCGTAAGCGTGCCTATAGACCTCTATGGCTCAACTGAGTCATTCTGCAACACTTTTACCATGGGATGTGCAATCTAAATCGTTGTCCGATTATGTTGTTTGTTTTAGGAACCATCAATGCTCAAGCTGCAAACATCTAACCCATTTAAAGCCCAAACCCAAAAAGTCTGCTTGTATTCCAAAAGCTGCCCTGCCCAGCCACGGTCCTGAAGACGCTGAGCGTGCCCGCGCAGCAGCAGCACAAAAGCAAACATGAAGCGGAGGCTAGGATCTGCGGGAACTAGCTTGCAACAAAATGCACTCATATGAGGTTTTATATGTTCTTAAACGTGTATCCAGTCAGTCGATGGCTTCTGGGCTATCCAGGCTTTTGCGTCAGCTCAATATTGAAATACATTGAAATGCAGGAAGGCGTCCTTCAGTCTGTGCGCCAACTACTCCGCGTTGATCGTGGCACAACTGAAGCTCATAATCCAAGATACATACCTGAATAGTCGCTCCAAGCTGCAGTTTTGCACTGTGCTGGTACCAATGCGAATTCAACCGCAGTACATCGTCACGATGGCAGACCCAAAGCTGCTGTGCTGGGACACATCGTGCTTCTTATTCTGTCGGCGTAGAAGTGTAGGGGGCTCGTTCATTTGTTGACTGCCTGGGTGCTGTACGAACATACCACAAAAAAGGTTGACTGATCGGCACGAAGCAGCTGGCCCCGTCCTGCCGCTGTAGGCATTCCGAATCTAAGGCCTAGGTTTTTCCTAGCCGTGCCTTGCAATCCCGTGAGTCTCCTAATTTCAGAGACTGCCTGGGAGAGCGGCTAGTTGTTGGCACTTTCGCCGTGGTGGAAAATCGTCGCTCAGGATTTCCAAGATAGCTTGGGAGCACACCTGCAATGTGTCTTCTGTTGCTTTCAGCTGGATCTCACGGGCTCCCTTTCGTAGACTTCTGTTCAAAACTGTATTCTGCGTAGGGCTCTTGCCAAAATCCAAAAAGCAATTTGCAATCGCATACAGCAAGTCAGCTGCTCCAGCTGACGGGCATGGACAATCATGAGCATTCGTGGAGATCTTACTCCATAAGCTTGATGTTGCAGCTGCAGAAAACCAGAGAAACCAACGGACAATCCAGACACTTGCTGGGATCTCCTGAAAGATGACGGACAGAAGAACGACAGCGACAACATTAACATCAAGGCGACAGGGGGAAGCGTGGCAGTACGGACAAACCTGAAACTACCGGCCCAACGTGTTCACCTCCGCGAGCCAAGGCTCGGGCACCGACACACTGTGGACTCCCCTTCGCCTTTGAGAAAACATCTCGAAAACGGCCGGAAAGAGATCGAAAAGAAACGATAAGAGCTCCACCATCGGAAGCAACAAGGCTTCTGAAACCACAGATGCAAAACGCCAATTTCGAGTTTGGGCCAGTTTCGCTGGACGTTGCTCAATTCAAACCTTTTAAAGTGGAGAATTCTGGCATCTGGCAGATGTGGCTTCAGGGGCTAAGTTCATGATGGTTCACCGACAACACGAGTGTAGTGCCTGCAGCAAGGAATGCTGCATGCGCTGCTCACTGAAAGTTCTATCTATTCTAGTGCGTGCAATCCTGGGCTGCCTGCCATGCAGACAGCGGCCACTGGATCTATGGCATCCGCGAACCTGCAACCATATGACACCAATTGCTAAGCACATGTCAATACAACGCCCGTGCAGCCTTGAGCCCACCAGTCAGCCAGCTCTGCTTTGTTCAGAAAGCCCTGTCCATGCAAAGCTCTGCGAGCGAAACCCCGCTCCAACCCCCCCCCAGGACGCGCACGTTTTTTCGGCCCTCGCAGCCGTCCTGGGATTCAGTTACACTGACACTCAGGTCCAAAGTTTCATCATTGACCAATGTTGAGCAAGAAAGAAGGGTATAAATCTGTAGCCGCTTAGCGATGCCCAGTGAGAGTGAGAGTGAGAGTGAGAGTGAGAGTGAGAGTGAGAGTGAGAGTGAGAGTGAGAGTGAGAGTGAGAGTGAGAGTTAGAGAGAGAGAGAGAGAGCTCATCACCGTTGATATTGGGTCATGGCAAGGACGACTGTGGATCTGATAGATTTAGCTAGGTGCCCAGTCGGGTGCGCAGACTTGCGTACGAGCTATCCTCGCCGCGCGGGCGTATACAGATTTTGGACTTGGAACTCTGCAGCTTACGTGTTTGATCTAATTTTCGAATGTGCAGGCTTGACCAAGGGGCCGCTTTTTGTGGTAGGTTTTGATCGAAAGCGAACCTGAGCCGCGGATTGCGCCCGGTGCGTGTGCAAAAGGTGCAGAGCATTGAGCTCTTCGATTGCCTGTGATTCCCTAGGCCCGACTCCTTTCAGACTGTGTTTCAGAGCCCAAGCATAAATGTTATTGTGCGAAGCAAACTCCAACATCGCACAATTTGGCACCTTAAGCTCCCCAAAACCTGCAGTGGAGACACCATGGTCGTGCTGTGAGCTTTTGCGACTGCTACGTGAATACGTTCTCCCTGGTGCATGGACGGTACAATACCGAATCTGTATATGATGTGCGCATGATCCCACAACGCTTCGGGGCAAAATGAAGAACAATTCAGTTGTCAACTTCATTAAGGTACACGTACAAGTACAAACGGGAAACGCTTTGTTCTGTCCGTTTTGGACTGTAGCACGTTTAATGGGCTTTGCATTTTCACGTTGACGCCCCTAATCCCAAGCTGAATCTTTGCCTTTGCAGGCCTTTTGCCAACAAGACTCTGTGCTTGCGGCAGCCGTGTCTGCACAGGCCTTCGCACAGATGCCATAGAGAATACCGAACGCAATGACAAGTGGCTGCAATGTCTACATGCCCCTGAATCACAAAGCATGTCGGGAGCCGGCGGGACTGTCGGAGACGAGAGTACTGTAGCGGCAAAAACATTAACCCAAAGCTTCGCATTCTTCATGACTGCTATAGGTTGGAGCGCTGCAGCATCTAGACTATAGATGTGTAAGCAGGTGCCTTTCCCTTCCGATCGTAATACTCCTGCAGCTCTCGTGTGTTCAGCAAACATACCCAAACTCAGGTGCGTCTCCTTGATGAGCGAGTGCAACAGCCGCAGCTTGTCCAACTGCACACGCACCTCCCAAAACAAACGCAAAGAATTTGTCCAACTCTTGTTACATTGTTACAGTGGGACTAGTTGCAGCAACTGCAAAATGGCTCAAGCTTCAAAAGCAGAAGCGATTAGTGTCTAGCCGCCTTGCCTTGCGATCTTTCAAACAGCGCCGTCGCGGAGCCTCGCGCAACAGTGCGGGAACCACGGGGAAGCTCTTCGAACATTAAGGTCAGAAACTGCCCCTCGATATGTGGCTTCCTGGAACATGGAAAAAACCTCACGGCTAAGTGCGGGGCTGTAACTTTCCCACACGCCGCAACCTGAAATGTGATGTCTATGACGAACGCAATTCTTTACTTGGTAAGCACGTCTATGGGAACCACCAAGCCCACAACGCACAAATTGTGGAGCTCCTCCAATGCACCTGGGAGTCGAAGCTGGGAACTGTTGGCACGCACACATACACACCTAACTGGGAAAACTGAACCATTTTGCATCACAGCGGCTCAACCACACCCAGGTGTGCTGCATACTAAGCCCTGCATTTGTGGGATGCGGTGGAAGGATTGAAGCCGAAATGCTGGCTCACACTGTAAGCGTGCGAAGCTGTAGCATGCCACTGGCCAAACCCGAATGCTTTAAGAACGGCAAGTTCAGAACGAATCACGCATGATTAAATGCCATCACAAAAACGTGCATCCGCGAACGCCGCTTTCTTTCTCTTTTCCCCAAGCTTCTTAAAGGCACTGCAAGGCTTTTCGCTCCCCAACTGCAAAACTTGATTGGACGGCACCTTCATCTGGAATCCAATAGATCAGCACAACTGCGCATCCAATCACATGTACCCCATTGAGGGAGCATTCACCTATCTATATCACTGGAAGCGGCAGTGAACAAGTCGGCAGAAGTCAGTGCCGTCGTCAGCATCTGACAGGGAGTTTGCTCATCTTGAGGTACGGTAGTGAGAGCATGCTTGCGGAGTTCTTACAAGGATAAACTGCCCAACAGTCCTCGATGCACTCCTTCAATATGCAATCGCCCTCAGCTTCATCCCCATCACGATGTTTGTCCATAGGAGCACAAGCTAGCGCAAGTCAGGTCAAGGATTTTGGGACAGAAGCACCCGCGGCCTCTGTATCGTCAGGCAAGCCGGTCTCTACTTCGGAGGTGATGTCGGGCTCGGCAAGAGAAATCTGAGTGCAAAACGGCGGCCCCCAAAACAACATACCACTGACAAAACAGAATCACGCCCACAGCATGTTTGCAACTAAATCTGTTTCTACGTGTCAGGATTAGCAAAGCCCAAACATAATGGAATACCCTTGCTGTGATTCGTGCCTCAGTCTGAGAGCCACTTAGGCCCGAAGTCGCAGCCTCCACAATAGCACAATGCGCAATGAAGCTGCCCGTACTTCGGATCACACAGTTACGCTGATGGAATCGGCGATTGGTGAAGCAGGGGGGCTGTTGAATGTGTTTAAGGAACTTGGGCCAAATTACCTCAATCAGGGCTGCATTAATGCGTATATGTATCTGTATATGTGTATGTATGTAGATGTATATGTCTATGTGTGTGTATATATATATGTGTATGTCTGTCATCCGTTTGTACATCATGACCCCGCCCAAAACTTTACATCCCAAACCCTCAAAATCCGGCTTCCATCGTCGCAGTATTTGCCCGAACTGAGTGACTGGGAGGTGCCCCCTGCTTGTATTGGGATGACCTGAAGCTGAGTTTTGGGCATCCTGTAACTGAAGGGGAGGATATAAGTACAAGTCACTGATCTGACATAAACACATTAAATGTGGAGCCATTTGCAGGTCTTCCCTAGCTAGTAAGCCTCCGTAACCCGAACAGCCCAGGTCTTCGATGCTGCAAAGGCCCTTATAACTTATAAGCCTGAACCCGGTCCTGTTTTGGAAGCCGCGAAATGGCAACGGCTGTTCTCCCCGATCTTTGCATTTCGGTCTAAGCCCCAAACACTTAAACCCATGAAGCCTAAACTCTTAATCCCCAAACTCTGACCCCTTAACCCTCAACTCTTGAGCTCGTCTACGGTGTGATCAGAGGATGGAAGGTGCTCCCCCACCTTGGTCTCTGCGTTTTCTACAGAAGCATCAGGCAAGGCGACCTTGGCAGGAAGCATAAAGCCAAGCCGCCAAGCTCGAACTACATGGCGCCCCGGACCCCGGCAGAAGGGCAAAGGGGTGGAAAAGCGTCAGAAGCACGCGGCCTATCAACAAAAACACGCTTGGTGACAACGGCGAGTTGGCCAATGTTGTGTGAACATCAGCAGCCTGAGGCGCGAGCTGGTTTGGCCACCGGAGCTCCGTGACTGGGTTCCTTGGATACACGCGCGACAGTCTTGGGCCACTGACATAAGTTTGCTCCATCTCAGGGGTCTGCCGCATCACAGGCAAGCCAAGTGCCTGGAACAACAAACATCCCAACTAACCACCACCACCATCAATGGAACATGCCTCCAAACTCTTCAGAGTTTCGGCCATGGTTGCGCGTGTGCTATTCCGCTTGAGGCAAATTACAGCACAACTCTCTGAAACACTCGATCGCATCTCCCACGAACAGAAGTGGACGCCCCCTGCCATTTTTCTCATCTCGACTCGATTCGCAATTCGCGTCCCTTGAAAAGCTCTAGGTAGGTGAGAAGTGCGCTGCTCCAGCAGAAACAGAACCTCCACCTGACGTAAGAAGTTTAAAGTCAAGCAGGCGTGCCTGCCTATGCCTCTGTGCATGCGTGCCTGCCTGCATCTGCCTGTGCGCCTGCCTGCCTGTCTGCCTGTCTGCCTGCTGGGCTGCCTGCTTGCTTGCTTGCTTGCTTGCTTGCTTGCTTGACGGCTATCGCATGCTTTGCTTGCTTAGGCAAACCCCGGAACGGACAAAAAATACAAAACAATCTGATTAATAATGCGAAAAATGATACCAGCACTCACTACCGCAACGGGACCACCAGGCCTGCTGCGAGCCGTATTGCCATCAGAGTCCTCGCAACACCATGGCAAGTACGTGCAGATTCACCGGGCTGTCTACCGCATATTGAGGACATCGTCAACCGAGTTCAGCCGTTGACAGCAGCATTCGCTCATTGACCACATCCACAATCAAAACCACAGATTACGGAAAATGACTGTTGATTTCGAGTTGCTGCATGCGCTGTCTCTGGTTCCTCATTACATGGCAAAATATGGCAAAGCTCAGCCCCGATTGCCATCTCACCGTTTGCCCGTCCTGACCATCTGCTCCCTAGGCCGACGACAGCATCTCGATGACGGCCTCCTGAGGCCGCAGCAACCAGGAAGCATGAAGAAGCAGACGAGCGTTCGGCGTAAGTTCCGAAGGAGAGATGTCTTACTTACGAGCATGCAGTGTTTTGTTGTGCGGCCTCTGCAACCTCGCTGCAAACTTCCGACGTACGCAGAGACGGAGCAGCGACATGCAGCGACTCAAGTCAAGGCCCGGGGCCCCGGGCAGATGCAATGAGCCACCACTCACTGGATTGGCCTGGGCAGGAAGACATGCAGTCAGACGTCGGCTCGTCTGTCTGTTCGGAGCTGAGTTGACGGCATAGCTCATGGCCGGAGACCGCTGACAGTCGTCTATAACTAGATTTGGCATGATGTGATGTCGAAGTACTACCCTGCGAGTGCTCTCGAACCGGCTTGGGGCACCAGGGGCCAACGACTGAATGTGATTGCACTTTTGCTAATTTGCCTTGTCTGAACAGAACTCTGAGAAATTCGTCTCGTACACTGTCGCCGGTGCAACGCGCTGTAAGGCAAGAAAAGCAGACAGAGCGACTTCTTCGATTCTACGGTTGAGGAAATAAGGACGGCTGTAGCAAAATCGAACTGACCTCGCATTTTCAGACTCAACTTGCGGTGCCATCTTCTCGCCTCAACTTGCACAGCCCGCCACCGCCACTGTCAACATGTGAGACAAAACTGGACACGCAAAGGAATCCAAGAGACCGGCACGTCCAACTCTGCCTCGACCAACTTTTTGGTGAAGTTGTACGATGGCGGCACAAATCACAAACCATGAATGATCATGAATTGAATGCCTCCTCCATCATGTCTTCATACCTTCGACGAAGACTTGCCCGTTCCTGCCACACGAGCTTCCCATTCCATCAGGTGACTATCAAGCAGCGCGGCAAACAATTTCAGTGCTGCAACAAAGGACAATCATTTCCAATCCAAGCAAGCTCCCAAACGCGAATACGTCCTCTCGAAAACCTTGATTTTCCTGCAGGGCAGCTTTCGCCACTGATCAAGCTCATGACAGCTTCGGCCCTGCCTGCTCCAATGCTTCAAGCTCAATCCGGCGGGCGACAACCTGCGATCTCCATCGAGGCTTCACAACATGCAAACCGCTTCGACTGCCGCACCTCGGCTGTGATCCAGCGAAACGCATCGAGCTCCTCCTTCATATCCTGCTCGTGGTAAGGACTTGGTCTTGGCCCATACTTCAACACGTTGCCGGCTTTGGAATCTGCAAGCGTAGTGGAGCAATGCCGTGTTGAAAGAGCATGCCAGTACGCAGACGACCCTGCGAACTCGTGCATACTCCTGCAGTTCAATGTTTGGCGACGTGATCTGTGAGCCTGCAAAGAGAAGAGCATCGCTTCGGGCTCCCCGTCTTGGGCAGCTGCTTGGGACCTGCGCTCAGCTTGCAGACCATGTCGAATTTGTCGTACTATGTCCTGTGCTGTCGCGCCGTTTTGCCCTTTGCAGGCCAGGTGCAAATCGGACAACCGGTGCTCTTCAAGACCTGTCAAGGCGGTCCGTTACTAGGTCCGTTTGGAGGCGAAACGGAAACTTGACCAGGTTCACTTGGGGCTACACGTTGAAGGATCGCTTGAGGATCGATGGACTCTGAGGTCTCCACCTTTTCGCTGCTAGTGACTAGTGATATCAGGTCCACTCTTGAGCAGGCTGGCCTCACCAGTGGAAGAGCTCACCTGTTGAAAGGTGGCATGCTTGTCCACAGTGGCATCGTCGCGGTCGGAGACATGCCTTCTCGGTACCCTCGCTTCTGTCGTTCCATCGACCCGGAAGCTCGTCCTGCACACTGGGAGATCCGGGACACTGGCCCGCAAACAGTAAAGATCATCCTCCGAAGCTTGAAGCACTTGCCCATAGTAGCTGCCCACCCCACCCCCACCCCCACAACAACTCAGGACGGAAGCTGCGCAACTTGTCATGTCTTAATGCATCTGGGTCGGCTCTATTACAGAACACTGACATGCATCATATTTCTTGGTGGGGAAAGCTCCAGTTGGTCAGCAGCATGACACGTACCAGACATTAGAAAGGCTGCACAGCCAGCGGCCTGCTCGAGCCTGGCTTGAGTTGCATCCCCGCCTCGCCTGCCATGGCCCTCTATGGCCCTCTGGGGAAGTTGGTCCCTTGGGACTGTTTCCCCGATCGAGGTTGGCATCAAGCAGAGCTGCATCCTGCCTCACAGCAGTTGCAAACTGGGCACACCAGCCACAGCGCCTGTGCCGGGCGTTTTTTCGTGGTGGTGCATCCTGATTGCATTGTCCTTTGCGGCCGCGCGAGGAGCGGCTTGAAAGCTCACTATCGATGTGCCGTGTGAAGTGCTTGCTGCCAGCAAGGTCGTGCACCCCCGCCTGCTGACTCGACCTTGATATGGGTGTCCTGGGTGCTGTTCAGACCATTGGAATTGAAATCGTCCGCACCGTGGGTTTGCGTCCTTCAGGGTGGCCTGCCACAGCTCATGATCAAGCGTTCAGAGCCGGGCTCAAATGCTCACGCTGCCTCTAGAGTCTAGAGGTTCGACTGGTGGGTGTGGGTGTGGGCGTGGGTGTGGATGTGGGACGACCCACCAGGCGCTGCACAGGAACAGGCGACATGAACAGCAACAGGCCCCAACAGCTAGCAGACAAACAACAGTTCAACACACCAAAAAAACAGGATGTAAGCAAAAGGCTGCGAGGTCACAGTAAAATCGCTTGTTGCTAGTACACAAAGCAAAGGTAGGTGGCGAACTGGTCCTGGTGGTCTCCACGACAGCGCAGCCTGTTCTTCACGAAACAAAAGCACGTTTCGCACTGAAGTCCGGCAAAAGCAAGCAGGCCTACTGCCAGGAACGGCGGCACCTTGAACGGCAGCACGCCATCCAATGAGCGCCTCACTTGCAAGAGCGACTTGCATGACAGTTGTACCTTCTTGCGTCGAGGGTCATTAAGGCAACAACAATAGATTTGCGCCGGCTCATGCCACTATGGACACTATGGGTAGCAGCCCTGACAAACCGCACAGGGCATGGGGCAAACCGCGAATCACAGGCGGAGATGATGGCCTGATCAGAACAGCAATGGGAGTGCTTCGCACGACTTGCCTGACCCTTTGAGGAACGCACCAGAAACCAGGCCGCAAGTGTCCAGCCTCTGTAAATCCGACCTGTTTTTCGCAGGTATCCGATGTTGTGCAGGTTCCTATACAACCATTCTTGCATGCCGGCCTGCTTGTGGGCTTGATGTAGGTCTCATACACACAGCACAGGTCGAGGACACTGTGTCCAACACACCATTAACACGAGTACAGCTCATACAGTACACCGAGTCCTTCTGCAAGCTCTCTGCGTTGTTCCAGTCCCTCTTCTAGGCTGGAGGAGTGAAGGCAGGCTCACACAGTGCCACTTAATGCCACCATGCTGTGAGTTCTCTGCCAAACAGCCGGAGGAGAGGCAATCGAGCGCAATGGAGTGACACGCGTGCTGAATTGACAACCGCGTTGACAGCACTTTCCACCCAGCACTTCCCACGGCCTAGAGCAAGAGTGTCTTTCTAACGGTGAAACCCTACCATAACCTACCGACACAAACGCTGAAATCTGCTACATTGCTCCTAGCCTGAAGCACTCACAACTGCACTCTGCACTCGAAGCGCTCTCTGGGCCATCTCGGTCTCTTTCTCCTCCAAGTCGTCGAAATCAAAGAATCCACCTGGCAAGAAAGTCAAATGTAAAAAGAAGTCAAAAGGATCATCTGGGCGTGAAGAACGGCTCCGAGGTCAGCGGCCTGAAAGCTTTGGACTGGTGGCCGCATCCTGCGCATCAAACACCAGCAAAACCCAGCAAAATCAAGCGTGGATTCGGTGAGAGTCGCGCAACTGTGCGGATCTTAACGGCACGCGAGGCTCGATGCCGTGCAGGTGAAACACAAGCAAATTCACATCTCAGTTCTCCATGAGCTCAGCCACGCCTTGTCCGATGCAGCTGGAACCAGGAACAAGCTCATAGGCCATTTTGACGCGCCTTGAACACTGCATCAACGGATGTTTTTGCAATGCCTCGCGACAGGCCAAGAGCACCCATTTCCCCGAAGCCCTTTCAGCATTGGGACCCAAGATTACACTTAATTTACACTTCCAGATTCCCCTGGATCATTGACATTATCCGTCCTGGCTTGACCTTGCAAGGCTTATGGCTTATGGCCCCTACCCCATACTAGAAGGCTCGAGCCAATGGCCCGCAGATCTTCTGCGTGTGCCTCAGCTTGGGAGCGGCAGCTCCCGTGTGGCGGCGGGTGCGCACAGTCTGGCCAAGGGCCCCGCGACGAACGAGGCAAGGCGGGGCAAGGCGTTCAGCAGGGGTGGTTTCCCGTGAGAATCAAGGAGGCGGCACCGAAAGGCCAGGCGCAGAGCGGCGCAGGGCGGTCAGGGCCAAGCATCGTCTCAAAATCTTTCAAAAGGCAGTGCCAGAAAGCCGCTGTGGCGGTGGCTGCTGGCGAGGCCAAACAGATGGAGGCAAACAAAGCCCATCCAGAAACGACTGGGGCGCCGTGACTGATGAGAGCGATATAGAGCGATGACACCAACATTCGAGCCAATTCGAGCAATACCACACGGAGCTCGATGCATTGATGAGGGGGCGTCAGCTTAGCAGCTTAGCATCAAAATCGACGGCTTCAGAATGCACCGTCTTTCCTGACCACGAAAAACTGCATCCTCGGCTCAGACTACATGCCTGGTTGGTGACCTGGGGTGTCACCTTCGTTGGGGAGTGCTGGGTTTTGATGCTCTGTGGCGTTGGAGTGGTTCGGGCATGGATGCTCTGCGGGAACGGATAGGAGTGGGAGCGGACGTTATGACAATTCGGGCATGGGTGTTCTGCAGAACGGATGCGGTCGGAGTGGACTTTATTAGGGTTCAGGCATGGATGCCCTGGCAAACGGATGAGGTCTGAGTGGACAGACGTTATCACGGCTTCGGGCGTGGATGCTTTGGAAAAGGCAGCCAAAAGCAGAGGAGGCACCGTAAAGACCAATGTTTTCGCCAGTGCAACAGAAGAAACACTTTAAGTACGGAGGTTTCGGCAAGTGAATTTGGAGCGCCAGGAACACCGACGGCACCGACACACTCTGGAGCAGAAATACCGTAAATATCGATGGATGCGGCAGTCGGTCTTGCGCACAAAGATGGGGATCCAGCCGCCAGCAACAACGACGACGACCACAACAACAACAACAACAACATTTCATTTTCCTTCAGACGCTCGCACGAGTTAGTCTCGCACCTTGACGGGCATCGGGTTAACAACGGCTAATGTTCATGAGTGGCCAGCCATGGGGCAAGTTTTGCATAGCATACCGAAACCGACCAAGATCCCAAGCTAGGCCTAAGAAACAGCAAACAAAGAAACCAGACGGGAGCGTCCCATATCAACAATGAACTTCAGTCTAAGACCAGGAGGCTACCTCACCAGTGTTGGGTCTGGGACGGACTGGGGACGAACCTTGCTTTACAAATTGAAATGCAAATAAAAGGAGCGCAGCACAACAGCACTATTGCATTTCCTCACCCGACGAACGGGACTACTAGGCCTCAGGATTGCCTCACCCGACGAACGGGACTACTAGGCAGAGTTTAGCAGCTTGGCAAGTAGACCGTATGTCCGGCCTTCGGGACTACTGGGCTTTGCAGAAAAAGCCTTACCCGACGAACAGGACTTCTAGGCTGTAGGCAGACAGACAGGGTGATCGGTGGCAGCTGCATGGGTGAGACCTCGTTACGCACAGGCCGACGATGTGCAATGTGATGAACGCAGTGCGACCCGAGTGAGTGATCTCTGTCCACGCTTGGTTCAACATGACCGACGCCGCCTCGATCCCTCGAAGTAGCCACCAGCAGCAGATGATGACCAATCATATCGATGCGATAGCACAGGTACTGTGCCCAATGCATTGCGTCGGGGAATTCGACGTTGGTGTCGTTGATCCTGGTGACATCCTCTACGAACGGCCCTCTCAGCTTGGGACATTCGGAGTAAAACTTCGGGGGGTACTATCACATGCGCACTAGCTACATGTTCCTGTCTCGCCTGGCTAAACAGCAGCTTCGCGGACTTGTAGCCTCCCGCTCGTTTCAATCGGGAGTCACGAGACTTCGTCGTTGTAGCTGCGTCAGTGTTTTTACGCAATTCTGCTAGAGTCTCCTCGCGGAATTCGGGCTTCGCGGCA
>CAJNDV010019779.1:53355-64035 GCA_905221635.1 Symbiodinium sp. CCMP2456 | reverse complement strand
ACTACTACTACTACTACTAGTACTTGTAGTAGTACTAGTAGTCACACCACTGACTGGCATGACAATCGTGGGGTCCCCGCTCACGTAACAACACAAGTGTTCGATTCAGATCATTCGCCCACCCATAGGGTGACACCACCGACTGGCGATACGGACGTGGGGTCCCTCTACACGTAACAAAATATGTGTTCGCTTCAGGTCGGTGGACGATACACCGCTGACTGGCATTAAGGTCCTGGAGTCCGGGGCTTGGGCACTGCAGAGAGTCTCACGTAGTCTTTGGGCTTGGGCACTCCAGCGAGGCTCACGGTAATCTCTGGGGTTGGGCACTCCAGGGAGTCTCACGGTAATATAATGTAATATGATATAATATGAGATGATATAATATGAGATGATAAGATATGATTTTATATAGTAAAAGGTGATACAAGAGAATATCATAGAACAGAGAAGAATAGAGTAGAATAATACAATATAATAAAATTGAAAACATAATGTAATATAACATAATACGATACGAAAGAATATAACAAAGTATAATATGATATTATGTTATACAATACAATACACTATAATAAATACAATATAACCTAACATCATTAAAAAAAATGCAATACATTAACGACATAGTATGATATAATATACTATGATATTACATAATATAATAATATAACATAATATAGCATAACATAACATAATATAACATCATATAACATGATATAACATAGTATAACATAATATAACAGAATAAAACAGAATATAACATAACATACTGAAATAAAATATAATCATAATACCGATATTTAAAAATGATAATATATTAATAATAATAATAATAACCTAATCGAATAATATGACAAAATGACATGATATTAATTATATATGACAATATGACATATTACAACATCAAACATTCTAACGTAGTATAAGTTATAACACAATCTGACGTATGATGTACTGAATCTCCTGCGCCCACCATGGCCACGGCTTGCCTGCTGCCACGCACCACCAGGGACAAATGGAAAAACAACTCCCGAACCAAATGGAAAAAAAAAACTCCCGCAAAAATAGTGACACCAGGCATTGGCCGCACAAGTTTGCCAGCACTAACGTTGCTACAGACAAGCCTTCGTTGCTCACTACACTACCAGCTTCCTGCACATTGCTCTGCTTTCGGATAATGCCACGAGAGTGCAAAATGTCATGTTGGTTCCATATGGTTCCATTCGTCCCATGTCGCGCTTGATGTTTCGTGTGCACGATTTCCAATGGCAATCTTCGATTATTCCACTATTTACGTTTTCCAGGATTCATGGTGTTGACAGGACCGGGCATCTGAATACTACCGTCAGCCCCACCCATCCTGCATGGCCTTTATGGCCTCCAGCAGATTGGCATCCTCACTGAGTTCCAGCCTTTGTCGAGAATACGCTTTGAAGCCTCACAGGCCCTCGAACGGTGTAAGATATGCACAATTCACTGCTTGCAAGACACCACAGAAGTAGACCACCTCGAGTCCGCAGTATCGCCCAACCAGCCTGGCCGACAATTCAGACATCTTCAACAGATTTGAAACGCACCGAGGTCAAGGCCAAGACATGAGTCAAATGATACCGACGAGTTGCTGGCACTGCGAAAAGCTCCTCCCCATCAACATAGCGAACCGCCGGTGAGAACGGTGCCTGCCACAGCCAGCGAGTTGCCGGAAACGCGGTGAGCACAGCGTGCTCACTAATTGACACCGCAGTATGCACAGTAGCTGCGCGTGCTGATGGCTGGTACAGTGCGAAGCTACTGCTCCCAGTTGGTGTCTAACTACATGCTTTTCTTTGCTGCTCGATACGCTCCTAATCGTTCCTACGCAGGCACATGAGGGATTTGCCAAGGGGATGTCCTGATGTTTACAGGTCTTGCAGCGTTACTAAGCAACATGCATAATTCAGGGTCGCCAAGACAGCCAGCGCAGGACTGAGCCCACAGTGGCTGAACTTAATTACAGAATGAATTAAGGGATTCTAGGGCGACAGGATCGCCAACCTCAGGCGATGTCATCGGCGGAGCTAGATCCCCAGCCCCAAATCCAAAGTCAAGCCCCCTTTCTCGAACGGCTGTCGTCTATCGTTCGGACGACCCGCACATTCTTTACTTGCCCACAATGTCACTACTTCTCTGCTTGTTCAACATTGTTCAACACTGTTGTCTGCCTAGCCGCGACTGACAACAAAAAGCATGACGAATGATCGGATCGTTCTGAGCGAATGAAGCTACAGTCATTCAGTCACTAGCAACTGCACCGGCTACGGAGCAATAGCTCGGTTCCGGCTTCCAAGCTGTACGAGATATTTCCCGCAAAGGCCTGATACAGGTAGACCTTGCACTTTGCACATTGCGTTCCAGAGAGCCTCAAGCAAAACAAAGCAACGCTCAGAAAGCCCAAAAAGGCAGTTTGAGCTTCGGACAGTAGGTCGAAAGTCGGCCTGGCAGACACGAGTGTGACTCGACCATCACGCTTTTGCCAAAACGAAGAAGTCATACATTGCCTT
This sequence comes from Symbiodinium sp. CCMP2456, assembly GCA_905221635.1. Lineage (NCBI taxonomy): Eukaryota > Dinophyceae > Suessiales > Symbiodiniaceae > Symbiodinium > Symbiodinium sp. CCMP2456. The sequence continues at coordinate 61,492 of CAJNDV010019779.1, read as the reverse complement.
GTCTGGCCGTTCGTGGTTGGACTCGTCTGCTCCTCAAGAGCTGAAGGATGGCCACGAATTCTGCCGTGCTCGAACCCGTGCGTGTTTAGAAAGCGCTCTTCTCCTAAGCGCCGCACATTGGTGCCGGGAGGCCCTGTGCCGTCCCCGGTCTGCCTGACTGCTTGCCTCGAGGCCACCGCAGCTGTCTCCACCTCACGACATCAAAAAAAGATACTCTGTTGCTTGACTTCCACGGCACTTCGGCTCGAGTCATGCGCTCGCTGGATTGGTTTCCCAACCTCATCTCTAAAGCGTTCGCAAACTGTTCACATGGCCTCAAAGCCCGATTTCAGCGTCTTCCAGTCAGGCGGCGGCGGATTGGACGACGTGAGCTCCGGGAAGCAAAGCACTGAACCTTTATCTTTGCAAAGAGACGAACCCCGGTTCAGAAAAGCCTATCATGACTCATGTTATACATATCACACTGTGTCGCATCGTCTGGCAGCCGAGGGTCAGGCGAGGATGGCATTGTAGACATCTTAGATAACAGAAGGTCTGGCCGCATGAAAACTCATTGCCCAAGACCCATGCAGAAAGCACCAAATGCGCAAAGCAAGCTATCGCTAATCGACCAAATGCAACATCCCGAATCTGGGGCCAGCACTGCCGGCACATGCACTTGTCTATGAGCTGTTGTGGGTGAGGTGCCAAACACCTGCGTGCCGCGCGCAGAACAGAACTGCATCACAGCTGTCATTGCACAAGAGCAGCCTGTGGAGCATGCAGCTGGAGCGAGAAAGGCTGTCTTGCAACCTTGGCGAGACGCGCGACGTCATGGAACGCACGAAGGTGGAACGCGAGTTCATCGATGTCGTGCATGTTGCGAGGCTTTCGCAGGCTGCGCAGCATAGGCCACACTCGGCCTTTGCCACCATGTCATCCCTGTGAGCACTCGCAAGCACGTATATTGGGAGCTCAGCCAAAAGTACTGCGTCGTCCCTGGGACTGCCTTGCAAGAGTCTGTTGTCTCAAAAGGTGCTCGGCACTAGTCAACCGCAAGCAACGACAGACGACAGGAGCCAGGATCTGGCCTGCGTGGGCGACAATGCGCTCAGAGGCGTCAGAGGGGCAGATGTAAAGCGCACAGCTCGCTGATTAAGTCCTGCAAAGCAGTCACATACCTTGCGCCGGAGCTTCACACTTGTCCTCCAGGAAACATGCACGGTGTTGAAACCGGCGTCGACCACCTCACCTCCAGCGCATGGCAAAATGCGAACATATGCGAATGCAGACAGCAACGTGACAGCAACAGCAAAACCCCCTGGAGCTCCACCTCAGAGGCATTCTCCAGTGAAGTCCCTTCGAGCAAGGTGCATCACACCGCTTTGTCTTCAGGCAGTTTGCCCAACCGAGGCAGCAACCATGCTGAGCCTGTCATAAGACGCGCCAATGCCAAACATCACAGGACGGTAGAGGTGTGTTTCAGCCTTAGTCACCACTACACTAGTACCCTGCGATCGCTGCCTCCGAGCCGACAACTTGGAAGCAATCCGTATTTTCTCAGGAGTAACATAGAAGTCTAGCATTCGCAGATGTTTCCGAGTCTCCAAGATATCCAGAGACTACAATTAAACGAGCCTTCCTGCTACTTGCAGAAATTAGTACGTCAAATTTGTCCGCAACAGGCGCACCTTGGCAGTCTCGACCGCAGAGCGGAGTTCCGAACATCGCTGCCTAGCTCGAGCCACAGCACTTCCAGAGCCACGCAAATCTGCTGCCCGAGCCCACGCAGCCAACTGCAGCAACTTGCGTGTCTCTGCGATGTCCTTCACGCTGGAAAGCTATGGACATGGACCGCATATGACCGCATGCCTGCGTTAGCGAGAAGACAAAGCAAGCTCCTGCGAAGTGTCAGTATCGTCTTGCGAAGAGGTCAGTGCCGCCATAGCCACCGGATGCCAGCCGACTCTACATGATGGCGGGTTTCACTTCACTGAGTCATATAAACTCTGACTGCTGCCAGGCATGATGGAAAAGCTCAACTTCATCTTGATACTCTCACAGCTGGATGCATTCGCCCAGCGATCCAAAGCCACCCTGCTACCCCACAACTCGGATTATGCACGTCAATGCTCGCGGCGCCACTGCCTCAGTCGTCTCGTTGGCACATCGCCTCACAAGACAGGTTTGTTTTCTCTTGGCTTGTCATGGCAGCATGCTGCCCCATGTCGCGGCCGTCGGAACAGGTTGGCAATGTTGACTGATGCTGCTTGCGACACAGCTCTACGGGATGCTCCCATGCTTTATGTCTACACTTACCAAGTCTCTGCATGCGGGATTCGCCTCGCATCTTGTTGGCAAAATCCAGGCTTCGACGCACTTGCCACCGGCACGCTGCGCTCTTCTTGGACACGCCTCCGGGAACACTACAAGGTTGGTGTGGGAGCAGTGCCGCTGGGCAACATTTACCGTAGGCAAGCCCGGACGGACGTGCGCTGTATACTGACCACTCGGGCACGCCTCACTACTCCTTTGCCCATGCCATCCGTGTCATCCGACTTTGGCCTGGGTGAGGGCTCACCGCGGACACCGTGTAGTCTCGCGATCTCTCCCTAGGAGTGTCATTCTAGTTGCTCTGGAGTCTTGCGCGTGGACATGAGCTCAAAGGCCTTGAAATTGGTTCGCCGATGCCATCTTCACATGGTGGCAAAGACACCTTTGGAAGCGTCGTTTGAAGCTCACGGAGATGGCTGAGGAATGAGATTACAATCACAATATCACCGAAGGTGCTGTCTTCGCAGTATAGAAAAGGAGATTGGCCCGCTGTTCCTGCACTCAGCGTTTGGGTGCTGCACAATGACAACATCGAAATACATCGAACAGCAACTTGGCAAGCTTGCGTTCGTAAAGCAGAATAAGCAGAGTAGCTTTTCAACACACTTTCCCAAAACCACCTTGCTCACTGTACGACTTACAAGTCAAACAAAAAATGCCCGGTGGTTCTGCTCCTTGACCACGGACCATGGCACTTGTGACACCTGGTCGTCGTCCACCCGGTGCCACCTAGTTCCAGTGGCTCGCGTTTCATACAAATACTCAGAAAACAACTCGCAAAAATGTCACTCTGAGCATCGTACAAGCCCCCTTGTCTGTCTTTGACCTGGCAAATCTGCTAGACCGACCCTGAGCATACACACATCTCCACCGCAGCTAGCCAACGGCTGAGAACCTCACAAAGGCAATGTAGTGTCCAAAGAAGGTCGAACCATTGAAATCCTGGTGTACCTGTGGCGAGTGAAGTGCGAGCTGCTCGCAGCGATCCGCCTTGAGGGCACAACGATCCCATAAAGCTGGTAGCTTCCAGAGCAGCTCTCCTGGTCACTGGTTGGCCCTTCTTCGTTCGGCTCGTTAGCTTGAACTAGATACACGGCATCCATGTTGGGCATCCCAAGAAATTATTCAAGAATCTGATGCCGAGATACTGCTGGAGTTTGCTACGTTCGAGATATCGCACTTTGCAGCGGGACTGCATACAAACATCTGCTTGCACTCAGAATCACGGCCTCCACGAAAGGTGCAGCATCAAGCTCCTGAGGGAACCTGTCAAGCTGGAGATGGATTCTACTACAATTGCTTGCACTTGTAGGCAGAGGCAGGCTCGCGCATAGCAGGCCGAACAAAAAAAATTACGTGTTGACCCGTCAAGCTGGACGCATATTTGCCTCCGTATTTCTAACGATTTCTCAGAACTTTCCAGCCACTGATCAGGCCCTAGGCAAAGCTCCATTGATTTGTCTTGGCTTGCACTGGCCCTTAGCATGCTTTTCAGTTCAGAATCATGACTCAGCATCATCACATCCTAAACATTCACAAGCGGGGTAAGGTATTCAATCGCAATGTGCTGCAGATTTTACTGTCGAAATCCAATGGGCCTATGAAGCAGCAGATCAGGAAGACTTGCAGATTCGTTTGCCTGTTCCGCTACACATGCTGGCATGGATTTGCCATAATATTGCAGCAGGAAGGGCCAGTGACGGCCAGTGGTCATCCTACCGAGCTCCCACTTCCGACAGTACCGCTGGTTTAGGGGGGAAAGGTACTCGGTCCCTTCCTTCCCTTTCCGAGAATGCCGAAGAGTTTGTTCCACAGCCGGCACCGGTTTCCGAAACCTAAAGCCTTGCAACCTTCGCAGGCCTGGAGTGACTGGAGTGGGTGCACGGAACCATGGCTCAGGGCATGCCAGGATCAATAGAGCAGCAGATTTGCCTACGTTCCTGAATCGGGAGGACGAAACACAGTGCGGGGGCCTTCGGCCATGTAAAGAGCTCTCCGCGCTAGTGGCATTGTCACGCTAGAAGACGAAGTGAGACGTCCAGCCACGAGCAAGTCCTTAAAGGAGACGCAGCAACCGCAGCAGCAGAGGCAGGTCGGGCGAAACCGAGCTGCTTTCATCGGTTGAGATGAAAGGTCAGGGCACTGCTTTCTCCCCAACATCAGTTCGGAGTCTACATGAGTCTACATGCGAAACCGCAAAGCCACTGATCCGGCATGAGAGGGGACTGAGGAAGCGAAAAGGTCGCTGAGGAGTCGTCCGGCTTCGTGACAGAACAGGACGATGGGCGACAAAGTTTACGAATGAGAAGAAGCGGAACCGCTGCTGCAGAATGCTGCAGATGTGACCGTAAGACCTGTAGCCGACGGAGGTGTGGTGGAAGCAGAAAGGGCTTGTAGGACGGATGTCGGCTGGGTTGTCAGTCGTTACGGCGAAGTCCCGACCTTGGCTGAATGTTCGGCTTGAAGCTGCATCTGCTGCTTCATGCAGGTGCTGAGCAAATACTGACGTGTTGCTGATGATGTATGTACATCGAACCCCGTGTTGAATATGTGGAAGGACTGCTGAGATCAAATGCCGACGAGAATGGGTACAGTAGGTCGGGTGGAGATTCAGGTAACAAGACAAGTACGTTCAGTTGGAGGCCGCTGGTGAGCACGAGGTTATCGCTGAGTTCCTGGACAAGGTTGGTTGGCAAGATGTTCGTGGCTGAGCTGCCGCGGTTGGTGTCGTCCTCGAGGGTTGCCTTTCTGCAGGTTACAAAGAAGGGCCGCGCCCTCCCCCGGTGAATGTGCGCAGCTCATTTTTGAAGTGGGCACGCATGCACATCTGAAACATGTCCATAGGGATCGACCGTTCTGTGGCCACACACTGGCTGATGTAGCTAGCTTCTGAGCTGCGCACTGCACGGCACGATTGATCTTGCCGAATCGGCTGGAATCCTGAAAAAAGCTCATGCTTGAAGAGGCGGTGCCATGCTCTGGAGTTGTGGCCTGCCGCCGATCGATGTAAAACACGAGGTTGTTCGGGGGGCGTTTGATGTATGCGCTTCGCACACACCCCGTCCTGCAGAACTGCAGTCTGAGATACTCTGAGAGCCGCCTGAGCCTGAGTTCGCTGCTGTCTGCACTTCTCGCACTTGTAGCCGTCGATGCGCTCCAGCCTCGCGAGTCAGCTTGCGCAGCGAGCGCCGACGGAAGCACGGCAGCAATGCCATGCAATGCTGCGGCGCTGGGGCCTGGAGAAGTTTCTGAGCAGCTCTTCCAGAGTCGTCCCGGGAATGTCCTTGGGGGTTTCCTTCCCCTTGCATCTGGACTGTCCCACGTGCTGAGTACCCGGCAGCCCGACAGAATCCACCACCGCTGTAACCAGAGTGCCTCGTACAGCCGCCCCAAACGACTGAAGCAGCAAATTGAGCAGAATATCTGGAGAACGAGCGTAAAGCTGAAGTTCATGAATTGTGCAGGCAGCTCCGGATTTAGATACGGTTTCATCAAATTTGTCGCGGGCACGGCCTCGAGGCGTGCTTCGACAGGTCTCAAGTAGTGGGTCGAATGTGGCACGCAAACTTGCTGCTGTACATGATCAGCAAAAGCCGCGGTTCCTTTGGAACACGGCATGTCGAGCTACCTCAGAATCAGGCAGATGCAGGAAACAAGACTTCATGCGAGAGAACCTTTAGTCCTGACACAGCCGAGGCACGCTGCAGCGCTATTCGAGCGAAATTGCTGAATAGAGCAGAGAGCATCCGGCTCTACTAGCGTTCTGTATAGAAACCTTGCGATGCGAACACCCGTCCGATGAAGGTGCCAAAACAGCCTGCCTTTTGCTGCTTAGTCTCACAATCCCACTGGAAAGCGTCATGGAAAACAGCATCCTCAGGAGATCAGAATGCAGCGGAGAGTGCTAGGGTTGTTACATCTATGCTTGTCTACATACAGATGTAGAAAATATGAGGCGACGTGGGAACGCAGCCTGCTAGATCCGGAATATACAACTGTCCAATCGGTTGCGAGGAGGATGTGAGGAGGCGACCCTTTCCCAAAGGCCTGCAAGCTCCTGTAACAGTACAGATTGCCATAGGAGAGCCAAGGCATGGGAAAGGTGTCCACTCCAGCGATGGTTTAAATGGGGAAACCTGCAAACACACCTGACTACTCGCTTGTAATAACATGAGATCTCGTCAGGACGCATGGCTTGCATGGCATGCGGGATAGCAGCGGAGTAAGCTGAGCTCTCGGGACTTCGCACGACTGAGCTCCCCTGTTGTGAAGCCAAGGTTGCAGCACGATCACGAAAACGATCTCATAGAAGGGAATATCAGGGCAGCCCCTGTCAGATGGCTCCCGGCTCCCAGTATCTCTCTTTTTGCTTTCTCTCTCTGTGTCTCTCTCCCTCTCGCTCTCTCGCTCTGTCTGTCTCCGCCATGCTCTCTCCCTTTCTCTCTTGCTTGCTTGCTCGGGGTACAGGTCCGAGGACCCGCGCCAAGCGCCCGCAAGCGCCCCTCTCTGTTTGGTGGGAAAGGACTGTGGGGTCGTTGGGCGTCTTTGGGCGGTGTTCGCCCCCCAAGGTCGGTTCGGGCGGTGGTGTTTTGCTGTCGTAGACAACTTCTGCTGAAAGAGCACAAGAACAACAAGGCTCTATCTCTTCACTTCACTTCACTCAAGGGGTCCAGGCAGCGTGCAAAGCCCCCCGCACTGAAAGGTGTGCCCCTGTTGCTGGGCTTGGTCGGGGAGCGTGAAGACACCACGAAGAGCTCTGAACAAAAATATGGTTCCATCCCTCTCTGTCTGTCTCTCTCTTCTTCCACACAGCCAAGAGGAAAGCTCTCGCCCCTCCTGCGCACGAATGCGTCCTGGTCGCCCTGGTCTCTGCGGTGAAAGCACGAGATGAAATCTTTCTTTCTTGCTTTCTGCCGGGCGTAGGGGTCCGCTAGGGACCCTCAGGCCTTTGGCCCGCCCGACCACCCGCTGTGTTAATGAGTGGCCGGTTTTGGGGTCCCAATGACCGGGGCAACGAGAGACACTGTTTGTCCCATACGGTGATATAGCAAGGCCCCGACCCTGAACCTAGTGACCCCGTTGGCCTCTTCTCCGCGCCCCTATGGCACTCATCAGGGGCCTGCTTGTCTATCACCGTTGTAGAGCCCTCAATGCATGTGGGGAACCGGATTGCAAAACACGATGCCGATAGAAGAATCATCCCCCGGTGAGATGAGGTCTCTCTCTCTGTCTCTCCTTGCTTTGCTCGGGGTTCTCTCTTTTCTTTCTTTCTGCTGGGCTTAGGGGTCTGCGTTCCCGACCCTCAGGCCATTGGCCCGCCCAACCACTCAATTGTTATTGAGTGGGTGGCTTTGGGGTCTCTCTGACCGCAGTACAAAGGAACTTAGTGTGCTCTTTGTTTCCAACTGAGAGCCCCCCAACCCTTTACACTAGAAACCCCAACCCGCATGGCTACATCCGGAAGTCAGTGGGTTCCTCCCTGTTCTGCAGAGCCCCCATGCATTTGGGGGATGACTGTCAACACTGCACAGCCATCTAGGAAGCAAAAACTGCGTCATCCCCCGCAATGGTGGCGGGGCAGAAACACAACGTGAGAGCGTACGAACACTACTGGTTTATTGACCCTTGTTCAGAGCTCGTTCCCCAACTCCATTGGGGTGTAGGGTTTAGGGGTTAGGGTTTATAAGGCTTAGGGTTCAGCAGTTCTGGGCGTGAAGAGTCTAGTCCAGCCATTCTTCCGACCAACGCCCACCTGCCCAAAGAATCCCACCACATCCGAACATATTATTAAAAAAAAACGCCACTTTGTTACGGAGCGTTTCCC
>CAJNDV010019779.1:39870-53048 GCA_905221635.1 Symbiodinium sp. CCMP2456 | reverse complement strand
AAGCACAATGTTGCGGTGGGAGACTCAAGCACCGCTGGAGCGAACCCCCCAAGTCCGCCCCTCAAGGCTCACTTGGGAAGGCTCAGCCCCCCGATGCAGGGAGGAGGTACAGTCCCCCCGGCAACGGCGCAGCACTTGAGCCAAAATGGCTACCTCTCTCTCTCTCTCTTGGGCCCAAGGGGAGCTGCTTTTCGAGCCGATGCCTTGAGCCAAAATGGCTACTTTCTTTCTTTCTGCCGGGCGTAGGGGTCCGTTGTCGGGACCCTCAGGCCATGGGCCCGCCCGACCACCCCTTTTACTATTGAGTGGCCGGCTTTGGGGTCAACACTGACCGAGGCATTAGAAAACAAAGTATGCCCCAAGCGGTTGTGCGCAAATGGCTACTCTCTCTCTCTCTCTCTCTCAGCTGCACCAACTACAGCTGACCATCAGTGGCCTGTCTGATTCCTCCAGTCTTCCCATCTCCTCCTGCGCAGGTTCCCAGGACTTTGGAAATGCTATCAAACCCATGATCGGAAAAGTACCTGCACGCTCTTCAATGTCGACGTGTAGGACAATGGAACGGGTCTTTGTATGACGTTGTTGGGATGAAACCTGGGCTAGCATCAAATGCTGCTTGCAGCAACACATCTTCTCTGTGAAAACGTATGACAACTGTAGGAACCCAGCTGATGGTGGGCTTCACCACGGAAGAACGGGTACTGCATGGAGTCGTACACATAGACGACGTATTCGCCTGGAGGAAGAATGGCCCTTTCGAGATTTATCGGCTTCTCCTGTTGCCAACTAGCAAGTTGCTCCGGCGTTCGTGCAGCCATCAGGCTGCATTGCCATCATTCCCATTGCCACAGTCTTCAACTGGGAACTAGAATGCAGCGCGACACCCTCGGATGAGATTTGGAGCGATGCAACGCCTAGCAGCTTGCAGTGCGACAATAGCTGAATTATAGCCTCTGCGGGGAGTTGATGTGAGGGTCATTGTGAATACTCGTCAGCTTATCCTCGACAGCTGAATCATCCCGCCTTCAGAGTCACCCACTGCTCCTCGAAGAAGCGGCATTCCATATGTGTTGGCTTCCTGGCTTCCGGATGCACATGAAGCTTCGTCAGAAAACCGTCCATGACTCCTCAAACAAGGGCCATAGTTCGGAGTTGTCCATCCCGCCGGGTAGTCCAATCACCTGTCATTTCGCTGGGTCAGGCTCTAGCAGGCTCTTCACACATCATCCCAGGAGAGAGAGATTCAATGCGTACATGCATGTAGCCAGTGCTTGCTGTTCGCACGTCAAGCAACTTGAAGTTGCCACCACATGGTGCATGAATGTGTAGTGCTGTGGATGATCAGTGGGCAGTCAACGGCTGGCGCTGCGTCTATACCCTGCTTTCACCTGCAAGCATTAACAAAAAAAACAGAATGTTGCAGCAAGCATTTGCTCCTCTTTCAGACGCTGGTGATGTCTTTTCTGCGACAGAAAGTAGTCTATATGGTCTGCAAACAGGGGAGCAGCTGCGTGTCGCAAGTAGCAGATCAAACCAGTTCATACGTCTGGTGAAACGCACTCTGCTGGATACGGACTATTTCCGCAATGGTGCCATCGTTGAGGCTACGGCCGCTTGCCAGATAATCACCGGCTTCCACGCACATTGGCGATCCCCATGATGCTTCGAAATGGCCATCTGGGAACAGCTTTAAAAGGTCCTGGTCTACTTGGATGGCAACCACTCGTCTGGTAGGAGCATAGGACTGAAAACCCTTTGCTCGAAGTTCCTCTGCATCCGGATGTGTCTCGATCTGCAAAGGACTGCTTGCATCATAAACATCGCGAAAATCTGCTGCCTTCAAGATGTACTCTTCCTTAAAGGATGTGTCAGCACGTACAACCATGTCACCCTCGCTCGCCACATTTTCTGTTTCGGTCTTCCCATCCAGGATTGTTCGAATCTTCTCACCAGGGATGGCTGGGCGCAGAAAAGCACGCTTCACCTTCTTGTAGGCTCGTCCGCTCTGAAGCAACAAGGGGCGCACCAATGTAAGCGTCTCACTTTGAGACAACATGGACCACTCTTGTGGAACGTACAGCGATTTTTCTCTGAGAGACTCTATGTGACATCTTTTGCAGCGAATTATACTACGCATGTGCTGATACGGATGCTGTTCTTGCAATCTGACTGCCTATGCATGGATCGACTGTCGATGCGGTTGCATTGCAACAGATCCTCCAAACTTCGGACAAGAGATTGCAGCGGCAGGGAAAGAAAAAGGGGGGAGTTTGAAAGAAGGATCCCACGTTCAAGACTCTCGGGATTGGTTGCAGCAAAGGAGCATTTCTGTACGAAGCTCCCACATCTTGAGGATCTAGCCGCTGCCTCGGAACGGATGTGCTCCCGTGTGGCAGCTCAACGAGACGGCATTCGCACTCTGAACTCGCTCTTGTATCTGAGGCCTTTCTGTGTCTTGGCAATGCTATCAAGGCATCTAAGAATCTAAGGTTTCCTGACCTTCTTCTCCATTATCCTTGATGACATGGGCCAATGCTCTCGTAATGGTGCTTCACGAAATTTACAAGGCAGTAGCACGACCAGCCGGGAATAAAAGCTCTACGAGATCCGCATCTGGAATCGACGACCCTTTGAGGGTTCTTTCATAGAGAGGAACCTCCACGCGCCTGCTTACAAAAACTATGTGCTGTGTGAAACGTACTGTCTTTTCACTCCTTGCCACTGCCACAATCGCTGAGAAATCAGGGTTGATCTCTGCCGTCAGACAAAGAAGAAGAAGAAGAACGAGAGAGGCAGAGAGAGAGAGAGAGGCCCCGAGAGACGGTTCCTTGGCATAACTTACAAGCTTAACAGATAAACCTCATGCAGTTCCGAAGTAGAGAGCTTGGACAAAAGTGATCTTGCCTTCGACCATCTGGCAGCGATTGAAAGCCATGTTCGAAGTACATCTGCGCCAAAGCGGACACCTGTGAGTCGTAAGTCCCGCAAGATCATCTCAAGTATTTGTGCGATGGGGACAGCAAAAGCACAGGGGTGCCTGACTCCTTGCGACGGGCCCAGTGATCTCGTCCAGCATAATTGAAACTGCCTCTGCATGGCCTAACAAGTTGGCAAACCGTGCGACTTTTATTGGCTTTCACCACACAATAGCACCCTGAAGCGCCTAGTCGACTGTAGTCCGTGGCCGGGAGACCACCATAGCAAACCGCACCACCGGCACTTTGGTAACCTCGCGACGGCCACTGGACGGAGAACTTCAAACACAAGTTCCCCATGCAAGCACATGCATAGCACCAGAGCTTGAATCACCACCGGGAAGCGGCCCCCGGCAAAACCAACGAGGCTTGTGATCTGGCTCATGTTCCGGCCCCGAAAAGGACCAGCGGCATCTTGCTCCACCAAGAATGCATCATACTGGGTGTGCCAGAAGCAACCATTACCTCCGGCATCTCTGCACAAGAACCGCATAGAATTACTTAAAACCTACCGACATGCTGATCACTCACAATCATATTTAATTCCAAACAAACTGTTTCCTGCCCAACCCTGTGTTCTTCGAAGTCTGGTCTTTCAACATAGCGCGACCCAACCCGAGAATCACTTCACATGTCGCAGGGCAGTGGAAAGAGCATGTTCAAAACTACGACCACTACAGATACGGCATCAGCCTCTCCCCCACGCCCGGGTAAGGCAGTATGGGCTGAATTTAATCATGGCCATCATCATGCTGGCCGGGATGCTGTCTTGAATTTTGCTTCGGCAGTGGGTGTCAGCTCTTGCGAAGGTTTGTCTCAAAACAGCCCGACTGGTCCAAGGGAGCATTGAGGCCAATCGAGCTGTCTTCGCAATCATACACCCCGACTCCGACACTGTGGCTGGTCGAGAAGGCGTTCGTAAAGGATTTGTGTCAGGCCAAGGATCGAGAAGCTTGACAGAATTATACCACCGTCCTCACCAATCATCCTACCAGCACCCCGGACGACATCTGCATGTTCATTGAAGAGCTGCAGGGAACAAAATCCCGAGGCTCATGTCAAGCACCAACGCAAAAACAAAAACAAGGAAAGGGGAGGACGAGAAACAGTTGGTGACAGAGGATCCCAGATCGCGCCGTCCCACGACCCGCACAGTCCAACTATCCATCCTCGAGCCTGACAACCGAGCCCAAACCACTTTCTGGGCTTAGGGATCAGGAATGATCAGGATGAAGAGCAGCGATCAGCAGACGCTCGGCAGGATAACTACACCTACGAAAATAGCACTGGAGCATGAAAGGGAAAGCCCGCAGAGAACAACGGGGGCGCCGTCCACCAAGAACCGATGATCTGCGCATGCCCGACCACTGTGCCAACCCGTGCCCGACACCCGCAAGCATGTGCGAGGGGTAGGGCAAGGACAGGGTAGCCACGCTTTTCAGGGCTTCTAGCTCACCGACGAACGCAGCCTTCAAGAAGGAGTTTAAAAACGTATTGCACTTTAAGTTTAGAGATTCGGGGTTTGGACTGAGGCTCGGGCTTGCGTCGTTGGGGTCGTGGGCCATGCTGGGCCGATTGGGGAGTCGCCCGGCCCGAAATAAGCTACGAGAACCCGAAGAGCCGCATTTCTGGCAACGGGCGACAGACGGCTGATTGAAAACTTGAGTAAACTGCAAGAATCCAAGAATTCTCCAGACTCCGGGACGGTTCTTGCGTTCCTGGCAGAGTCGGACTGACGCAGAGGATGACCAAACACTGCCACAGCGCACATACACAGTCAAAAGCTGTTCAACAAAAGGCCGATGAAGACAATAAACACTAAGATATTAAAAATATACGTTTGCGACGAAACATGACGCAATCATAGTTTGATAAGGTTTTATGACTTTGACATTCCGAGATACTTTGGAGTCTCAAGCCCTGCGGTTCTGGGTCGATGCAAATGGGCGCTACACTGCTGTATCCTCTGCAGTGGCAAGCTCACTAGTCACGAGTGTTCAAGTGATACCCGAATGCTCTGCGAGATGAATGAGGACACAATCGATACCATATACAATCGTGACTGTCCTATCTCTTTGACTTTGACTTGTCAGCAGCATGCTTCTGCGTGCACATGTCTGCTGCGGCCCTGTCCCTGCTCGCCAATCTATGGTGCAAACTTGGGGATGCGTTATGCCAAGGCACCCAGGTACACAGACAAAGCCGGATCGTTGCGTCGAAAGCTTGGTGCCTCCACGATCTCTACCTGAACCAACAGCGGCGAGATTGCGTGCTCAGCTGCTTGGTGTATGTGCCATGTGGTGCCGCGAACATGCCAGCAAGTGACCGAAAATGGCGGAGGCGAAATAAAACACCATAGCAATCCAAGGACACCGACGAGCACCAAAGCCAATGCTGAGCAAGCTCCGGCCACTCTTTGGCAAGGTGGGCGGGCCTTCATTCAAGGACTTACGGCTCCTAAGGGGCATGGCATGGCACAGTGGAGGCCTCGGCCCGTTTTCGCAGAAGCGAACGTGCACCAGCAGCCTGGACGGCAAAGCAAGCCATGGTAAGCCAAAAACGAAGGTTCAGATCGGCAGATGCTCTCATGAGCCGAGCTTCTCCGCAAGCAAGACCGACGAGCGCAGCAAAACCACTGAGAAGAATGGTTTGCAACGCCATGGCATCCGTCGGTTTAGAGTTTTGCCTATGTACCGAACCGCGTCAAGAATAACCAGGTTATTCGTTTGGTTTTTGCCATGTGCCATGCCTGAACTTCGTACATGAGCAGTCTGTCTGTGTTGCTCTCTGCAAAGACAGTGACGGCGTCATTCCTTGAGCTGTATGGGGATCGCAGGATCTCCGTATGTGACAGCGCGGCAATTGGGACTTCAGCGAGTATGTCGTGCCTTTGGAAAGACTCGCGATCGCCATCATCGAGGCCAGCAGCGCAACTGACAGGAAACCATGCTGCAGAGACGACAGCATCCTCGACAGATAACGAGGGAAACCAACTTATCCATCGACAATGCTGGTGTGGCTTCATCCCATTTCATCCCCGGCCTCAAGCAGAGACAGTACTCCACACGGGCTGTCTCGGAACAGTAACTGCAATGCCGACAGCGCACTCTCTGCCTCGGCAAGCCGAGTGCAGCGCAGACCGTAAACTCTGCTGCTGTCTGTGTATGCACTTTGCACTCCTTCTGAGGTCGGTACCCTAGATCCATCCCAAAAACGTGACCTAGGAGGCTGCTCCTCTCGAGAGACTCCTGCAGACATCGAAGAGCGCCACCGTCTAAACCGTGACGCGAAGGCCGAAGCCAAGCCTGCGCAGAATAGTCCTTTGCAGACTGTGTTGCCACGTCTGTGCTACCATCACCGACGGCGATGCAGGCCTCCAGTATCCTGCGTCGTGTCACATGAACCCGGCAGACATGCTCTGTCTTGGCTTCACGCGGTCAACCTGTGTATGGGAAGATGAAATCTTCGCAGCTGCCAGTGCAAACTTAACGAGAAATGAAACCCTGCTTACACGGCTGCTCGTAACTAAGTACACTAGTTGCTACATGTCGCTACACTACTTTACCAGGCAGGCAGGAGCAAGCAGATCCACCTGGACACGATGAACATGAACGCCTCATGGGCATCTGCCTGCGAACTGTAACTGTCACAAAGCTGATTTTCACCACAATACATGACAGCCTGCAAAGTAAACGCATCAGCAACTCAGATTTTCACCGGCTTTCAACATGCCAACCAGGACGACTGAGGGTGCCTGACGGCCGCGCACGAACTCTTTGTTCGTTGTAATCAGCCTGGCGAGGCGCCAAACTCCGGAGAAAAGCGTGGCCACGCTTTGACCCTGCCTTTCGCCGTCCCTTGGGGGCCCTAGATCGTTTCTTTCAACAAACTCTCTGCAAACCCGACGCTCGCCTCGGGCAAACTTCTAGGAGCGCTTTAGTTTCAAGATCTGAAGGGTTTAGTAAGACTGATTAATGAGCATAGATTTTAAATTTCAGGACAGCACTAAGCGTAACAACAGTTCAACACCATAGACCTCACGTTCGGAAAACACAGCGGTTCGATAGCACCAAATTTTCCGGAAGGAATGCCTTCGGAAAATCTGGTGCTATCGACGGCTGCCTTCAGGTTTGGATAACGCAGCGGTCCGATAGCACCAAATTTTCTGGAAGGAAAACCCTTCGCAAAATTTGGTGCTGTCGAACCGCTGTCTTCGGGTTCGGATAACGCGCGGTTCAATAGCACCAAGTTTTCTGAAGGAAACCTTTCGCAACTTTGGTAAAACCGTGTCTTGCCGCAACAACGAAATTTCAATGTGTTTGTAAACCCTTGTACTCCTCTAACAACAAAACTGCGAAGCTTGTGTAAACCCTTGTCCTCCTCCAACAACAAAACTGCAAGGTTCTGTTTAAACCCGTGTCCTCCAACAACGAAACTGCAAGGTTGTTTGTAGGCCTTTCTCCTCCTCTTGGTATAAGTTCTTCCCCAATGGACAAAAATTGACACTTTACCGAGGACAGTCCACAAATTCCTGATCTGTAGGGTGGTGATGTTTCGAAGTACAACTCTTTGAACAAGCTGCAGTAGCACAACAAAACATGCCAATGGCTGCTCTGCGATGTTGGAGACACCGCAACTCGAAGGGTGAACCTCAATGCATGTCAAGCTTTGCAAGTCACGTGCACATTGGGGAAGGTGTCATCACATATGACAACAGCTTTAATGAGGGCGTCGCTTCATGCATGTCGTGGATCAGCTGCTGCAGTTGTGCCAGCCACTGTCGTGCGTCCTGGATCACTGAAGTGCTGCACACTTGCACCACAGACCCTACGGCCAAGGGCTTGCTGGCCTCCGTATATGTGCTGCATCACTGAACTGTTGATCTGTTGATGTATCTGACTTTTGTCGTCATTTGTCTGTTTCCCATGGCGCGAACTGTGGCGTGTCTTGCGACATTCTGTCGAGCAGGTGCATGAAACATGAACCACCAGGCATGCTATGTCACTGCCACGTTCCACCGGTCAAACCCATCGTTGCTCCTGCTTTCGGAGGCACTGTGACGGCACTTCTTGCACCAACCTCGACAAGCAACAACAAGAAATAATTTCCAGGGCAGGAACGCGATCGGGCTCAGTAGCTGGAGTTTGGAAAGTCATGCACATTGACGACATCTGAAACGCGTGAAATGGCATGCGAAGCTTTCTCAATGATTTGGAATGAACACTCTGGAGACGAGCAGGAGCAATCTGAGCTCACTGCTGGCATAGCAATTTCGTATGTACAAGGCATTGCAGGATCGCGTTGAGGTAACAAGTGTTCCCCTGCCGCTGCTCCGAACGGCGGGTTCTTCCAAAAGCAAAATGAAACAACGCTGAAAGCAGCTTCCCCGCGTGTCTCGGCGGCCTGGTTCCGCAACCCCGTCACAGGCGGAGGCAAGGCTGCCTGTTGCCTCGGCTGCTTTCTCTAACTTGAACCTTGTTCGTGGCGTGAAGCTTGTAGCCAGGGAGCAACCAGCTGCCATTTTGCAGCTGCTGCCTCAGCTGCTGTCAGCACCGCTCGCAGGACGGCATTACCACCTCTTTCCAGTCATGTGGCCGAAAATGACTCCCGCACAGAAGCCACTTAACCTGCACGAACCACCAGGGCTTGACGCATCTGCACGAGCTCAATCACTTTCAAGGAAATACTCATCGCGAAGCTGCAATTATGATACAATATGATGCATTTGAAAACACTTTCATCTTGGTCATAACATGATGCAGCACGGTTCTAGCCTAGCTTCCCAACATACGTACACACATGCAACAACACTACAATACAACACATTACGATAAAATACAAAACAACACAATACAATACAATACAATACAATACAATACAATACCATACAATACAACATGACACAACATTGTACACAATACACTGTTATTTTGCTGTTGCTGCTTTTTCGCTGTTGCCGCGGGGGGTGTTTTTGTTGTTGCTGCAAGGGAGTGTTTTTTTTGCCGTTGCTGCGGAGGGGTATTTTTTTGCTGTTGTTGCGGGGGGTATTTCTGTTTTGTTGCTGCGGGGGAGGTGTTTTGTTGCTGTTGCTGCGGGGGCGGTGTTTGTTCTGTTGCTGCGGGGGTGTTTTTTCACAACAACACAAAAGCAGCAACAGCAAAAAACACCCGTTCCCAGTACAATACATACAGCAAAATACAACTATATACAATACAGAACACAACATAACAAAACTAACACAACATAACATAGCATGCGTGTGCAAAGGGGATTGGCTCGATACTTTGGATCGGTAACAAACAACCTGAGTCGTAAGCTTTCAGCTAATTGCAAATCATTGAGCGTGAACTCAATCTTGAGTCACAAAGTTGCGCTTGCGCAGCATTGAAAAGGGATTGAGCGATCTGCAATGCAGTATTGCATCGGTCTGCACAGCAGTTCCGTTACAGCCGGCGTCACAAACTGTGCCGAGCATATGGACTTGGCAATTTGAAGCAGGTCATCGCTGTGTACTATTGTACCAGTCACGAACTTGCTCGCGTTCAGGTTCGCGGTCTCCCTGAGAGCTGCCACCCTTGCCTTTGTTAATCCATCTGTCGGCATTGCCTCGTCCAGGTGGCGGACCTTTGGGCTCAGACTCTCGCTTCTTCTTCTTCAGGTGTCAGTGGTAGATCACGAACTGATTGCTGACCTGGAACCATATAGTGCGCCTCGGCGCGTTGGGATTGATACGCTGCTTTTGACAATTTGTCGATGTACCTCGCGGGCAGCTGGATGCCGTAGTTCATGAGCACCTCAATGGTCGTTGCCGTTGGGCTACCATGATTATCCCAACTGGGTCGAAACTCACTTTGAGGTCCAGGTGGTTCCCGCAAGATTGCATAGCGTCTTTTTCCGGTCAGTTTGGCAATAAGTTCCGACAGAATTGCATGGCAACTGTGATGCATCTCTGTTGCGGACTGCTTCCTGCCGACGAGGTAGGTCGAGGGGTTGAACGCTTCTCGGGAGCAACCCATTTGTTGAGCACCGCGCATCAACTTCGAGATGAGTTCATTGACTCGGAATCTGCGCAGGAGGTAAGTCCTTTCAAGGTCCCGCCGATCACCAACATTTCTTGCGAATGTGAGGACCTGCTCGTCAGTGACATCTCTGCTAATTTTTGTCTGTTCATCGACTTGATGAAGTGTAAGCCACGTCCCAAAGACGTCGTAGCGATCGCCTTGACGGAATGGTTGACTCATCTGCTCGTATGGCAAAGAAATCCATGTCAAGGTGTTCAGGACATGTAAATGCCATGTACGATGATGTAGCTCATGTACGTGAACGCGACTGACTTTGCGTCAATGCACCTTGCAGTTTGTGCTTTTGGATAATAAGGCCTTTGCATGGCTACCCGAGCACGAGTGAGGTCGGCGTCGGTGATCATGGTCTTCTCTTCCAGGAGTACTGGCCGCCGTTCGTTCCTCAACTTCCTCTGGATTCTCTTCCGGATCATCCTCGGCGAGATCATTGAGGAGTTATTCATCAGATTCGGCTTCGGTGGGCGCTGTTTCAACCTCCATCTCTGGTTCCACCGCTGTCATAGCATGAATCAATTTCATGATCCTCACGGAGGGCTGCGGTTGATGACATAGCCGCCGCGGCTGCCTCCATCGTCTGTGAAATGTCCTCGCTTGGATGTCCAAAAGAGTCTCCGGTTGCGGGGCAGGCGGTTGGTACCTTCCACAGGACACAAACTCAGAGAAGCAATTGGTGCATCGCGAAATACACGCAGGGACCAATGTCATACCAGCAGGGCAAAGACACATCTTCACTCCCGCGCCGTTCTCATCCTGACCGCGACGTTCCTTTCGAATGTCAACGCCAAGTCACTGGTGTCGTCAACGCGAACTCACGAAATTGAATGTAATGCAAGGCGTGACAGCATTGCTGAGCGTTCTTCAATGGAGTGGCAGGACTTTGAGTCGGACTTTGACATTGCCATAACGTTTCCTAAAGCCTATTACGACGACAACCGCTAGTGGTTCAGGATTGATGCAAAGTCCACAAGCGAGTTGAACTATGTCTCAGGCAGGGCGTTCTTTTGCCAATCGTGCGAGACTCAGAAGGATGCATCAGTGTTCCTTCGGGATGATACTTCGTTTGACAACAACAGGTATCCATCCAACTGCATTGGATATCATTGGATGCGCTTACAAGAGTGCACTCCGAAATTCCTCGCGGTCGGCACAAAACTACGCCGTGTTGACCCATGTCGAACAGTCTGCCTTACCCTTTGCCATCTTTGCTTATGACAAAACGTTTCAACTCATCAAACCACAAGACGAACTTTTGGAATATTTGAAGCTGCGCGCTCAGGTCGCCTACCAAGATTACGGTAAAAACAATATCCTCCTATGGTGGTTTAAGGGTATCACCAGACCGAGCAGTAGCTTACGCCGGTTGGGGCCAAGCAAAGCAGTTGCCCCACGGTTGCACGACGAAGATTGCAACTTGTGCTACATTGGCTACGATGACGCTGGCAACTCGGCATAATATACTGGATTCACGAAAAGAAGTTTCACCGATGTCCCGAAGGAAGAGATGTTGGGCGACGTGTTCGGGCTCGGGCTCGGCCCTCTTACATTGGCGATGAGACACCCAGAAAAGTTCCCGAATTGGAACAATCCCAAGACCCTGAACGCATGTATACGTGGTCTTGGACGGTAATTTTACCGATCTGCTTCGTCGGAGTCCCTCGAGCTGATTACCGCCCCTTATCCCAGGAAAGTTCCACTGCGAAAAGGAACGCCGACGTGGAACAATATTTCAGCAAACAAACGGAAGGTTTGCCCACGCGCTTCGAGGCAACCCCTCCGTTCCGGACCCTCCAACCTGATTCAGGGGTAGGTGAAAGCACTGGTGACGACGATGACAATCAAGGCGATGATTCGATGGGTGCGTCCATCGCTCCTCCAGAACCTCACGTTGAGCATCGTCCTCTGCTGGCTTCAGCAGCGCGCGATGCCATCCGAGCTTCGCTCAACGCAGCCAATTCCTTCGTTTTGCATCACCAACAATGTAAGGCGTGTTCCGAAGAAGAGATACTCGATCTCAATTGTAAATTCACTCTTGCTTTCTCACTCAACTTACTCGTGAGTCTGTCACACTCCCGCGCCACGTTCATACCTTCTGCTTGCGCTCTCTCTTCCAGCCGTACATAGCTAGTCGCGGCAGAGCTAAGGATTCGGCGATCTCATGATGTCCGAGTTGAGGAATTGGAACGACAACGTCACGTAGCTCATGCTGCCATGAAGCACATGAACCAAGTCCACCAAGGATCCAAGTCCGAATACGAGGTTGTCGTGCTGCGAATGGATGAGTCAAGTCGAGCTCAAGATCTGATCTTCCTGAGTCAGGTCCTCGATCTTGCGCCAACACTGCTTGACAATTCCCTACTATCTCTGCCTTGCTTCGCTGCGGTACTTCTGCAACTCGTGATGAGCACGTGCCACTTGCGATCTAAGGGAATCATTCAGCTGTTGAACGTCATTGGCGACATTCTCGCTAGGAAGAATAAGTTACAGGTGTGTTGTCGTCAATTTGAGCATCGTGTCACTGTCACCGTCTCGCATGCCGGGGCTTCAGGACGGACTCCGCACACCCGCGTCCAGCGTGCAATGGGACCTCGCGAAAGGCGTTGCTGATCGTCCCCCTCTGCCTCGCGCAACACCAGACACTCCACGTGACGCTGTAGTCGTTGTTGGCGATGCTCTTGCCTTTCGTACTGGTTTCGGCGGTGTAGGAGAGGAGGCCTTTGCTTTCTCTTCGTCAGTGGTGCCGTCAACGGACAGATTCACCGGCTCATCGGCAGTAGATTCTCCAGCTGCCAGTAACGCAATCTCACCACCGCCAAAGGTCACTGTCGTATTTGCACTTGATCCAGAAGTCATCTTGGGCGTCGTTTCCACAGACTCAATGTTTGTAGGCAGACCTGAGCCACAAATGCTATTGATGCAGATGTGCTTAAAGCTCTTACTGCGACACCTAATGAGTTGGACTGGGCACCGAGGTCCGTTCGACTCCGTTCGCATAGCATCGCATAACATAACATAACATAACATAACATAACATAACATAACATAACATAACATAACATAACATAACATAACATAACATAACATAACATAACATAACATAACATAGCTGTAATATTATCAGAAC
>CAJNDV010019779.1:27804-39226 GCA_905221635.1 Symbiodinium sp. CCMP2456 | reverse complement strand
CTTTGCCCGTGCCCCCACTCCGGCCTGTCGAAACAGCTCTGCAACCGTTTCGTGATCCTGACGACTCGCTTCTTCCAGCCATCCTCCCCTGCGTTCGTCCGCTCTTAACTGCCCAGGGACCCATGCGCCTGCTTCGACTCCTTCCCTGGACCCAGCTCATGCGAGGCTGGCAGAACCCTACGGCTCAACATGACATCGCTGACCTGGTGTGTTATTCACAGCCAGTCCTGCCGCTGCGCAACATGTCCACAACGTGGCATGCCGAGCTCCAATCAGCCAGGGGGGTACAGATACGTGATCAGAGTTGTGATGCCTTACTCAGCCTCGAACTTGGATCTTCCTTTGATGTGCAGGGGCAGGGATTGATCAACGGTTTGTGTGCTCGGCTGGAGAAGGAAGAGGAAGAGGCCNNTCAAAAGGAAGAGAAACGGTATCCTAGCCCGATGGTCATGGCCTATTTGGACTGGCTGAATGCCAACAAAGAGAGGCTGGAGAAGGAAGAGGAAGAGGCCGAGAAGAAGAAGAAGAAGGAGGATGCCTGAAGTGACAGCAGTTATGACACCGACAGCGATGTTACTCTGGTCTTGGGACAATCGCCGAAAAGGCGGAGGATCTCGAGAAGATAGATCTAGCTAGGTTGCAAGGGCAGCCAATTTTGATCGCCGGAGGATCCAGCTGCAAGTGCTCAAAATGCGAACTTGCATCCTAGGGTACCATTCTTCGCAACAATGTTCCCCTGAACTCTGCTCGATCGCAGCACTTTTGGTTCAAACCTCCTCGACGAACTTGTGCATGTCGGTGCGCACGGTAAATTCATTGTTCTGCCGCACTCGACGTCCGTTGAAACTTGAAAGAAGAGCCCTCCAAAATTTTTTGCAACCAGTGGAACTTGCCCAAACGGAAGCTGTGGTTGAGTTGCTGAAGGTCAGCAAGTCGTCGACCTTCACCACGATCACTCCATTGAGCTTGCCATCGATGTACAGCAGGAAGATGCACGGGTCCAGTCGGCTCTTCTTGTACTGCAGCGTCTGGGTCAAGTAGGTCTTCAAGGTCCACCACCAGCGCAGACGTGCGTCCCCCTCCAAACAGGCGCTCGGCCGCGACAGCCAACTGTTAAAAATCTGCGGCCCTGCCCTTCGCAGAACCCTGGCACCATGAGTCGTGGAGCGGCTATCCAAAGGCTCGTCGCCGTTCGTTGGTTGGCGCCACCTCATTCCTCTTCGCCAGCAGCGCCGATTGCAAGTGGTCGATGTGCTGAGTCGAATCCTTGAGCGATGTCACGGCCTTCTCCCAATCCTCCGCGGGTCTTTGCATGGAGTCGGGAAGTAATTTGCCCAGCTCCTCGTTTCCTCTTCCACATGCTTCAACCGATGGAACTCGGAGATGATTGCAGTGGTCTGTGAGCCCGCGTCGTGGGATTCATGTCCTGGGCACGCTGGTTCAGGTACCCCACATTCTCCATGGCCCACTCGTACTCCAGGAAGTTGCCCGTCGACCACACTCTCGACCTGGAGCGATGATCTTCAGCAACTCGTCCTGCTGCTCCAGGTGTTCCTTCTCGATGGCGGCGACTCAGATCGCGTGCGCCGCGCTGGACGCCGCCGCGTATGGGTACCGGGTAGTTCCCGGCTGCGGATCGGGAAGCGGAAGCCACCCCGACATCAGTCCCTATCAGAGCATTCACTGCGGCAAGAAGTGAAGCTTGTCCATAACGATGCACCAATTGCACTGCGCACGAGCGCGGCCCCGCACAGCACGAACCACCTGCCATGGACTGTCGGGCTCGGCTTATGTATTCGCAGCTGCCACATGTTTTATGCGAAGGTATCAAATGGATTATTTTTCATATAATCCAAAATGTAAACCCAATTGATGCTCTCACTCGCTCATCACTTCATTTTCACTGCCGGGAATGCGATCCATGGCAGCTTCGGTAGATCGACTCAGTCAATCACGAATGCAAATGGATCGGCATGTCTTTCCCCCTACATGCAGCTCCAACATAGATGCGGTTAATGTAAAGGGATAGCCATGGTAGCACATTCGATTAAGCTTGCCAAGCTCCAGTGAACTGGCTACTAAACGGACATGCTGTAAGAATGGTCCAACGCAACGCAAACCAACAAAACTGCGAATATAAAAAAGCGGAAATGCATGCCGACGGAAAAGCAGACTAGGTAAAGAAGTATTCCTTAAATGTACACTAGCTCGCACTTCCAGTCCCGCCACCACCCCAAGTCACCGCCTGGGGGTCGTAGCAGCTAAACAAGGGCTTTCGCGCACGACCTACAGCTCGCGCAGACCCTCACACTGTCTCATCGCCGGTGCTTTCTCGGCCCTCTTAGCCATGCCCAGCTCTTTAAAGTAGCTGGTCGCATGGTCCCGCCACTCCAGCGCTTCCCCCTTGAAGTCAATCCTGAAGTTCGGGTCGAAGCTAGCGAAGTTCTCGTTCGTGAGGTCGTCTGCTAGCTGACTCAGGTCCCGTCTGATCCACTGTAGCTGGAGCTCACAGTTTTTCGCAGAGAGCTCCTCCGCTAGCTCCATGAGGACTAGCGTCGACGGGAACTTGGTGGTCATAGCTTTCCTTAGCAGGGCCTCGTTCGACTGATTGTCGGTGTAGCCCCGGATCGCCACACGAGAAGTCTTCTTAGCGTCTTAGCCAATCGTCCCTTAGCGCCCCTGCCCATGGACCCGAAGTCGTCCGCGTAGAGGAGCATGTCTAGCGGGAAGCGAGGTCCTAGGTGGTAGGTGAGCCTCAATCCACAGGCAACGATCCGCGTCCACCAGTATAGCTCGCGCAGGATAGCCCGAAATTGCCAACCAGGTTCACGTAGACAGTTTGGCTAGCGGGGTCGCCCGGGACAACTTCTTTAGTATCCACCTGGCAGACCAAGTAGCCATGCTCCTCAGCTGCGTGCTGGTAGCGGCGGTGGGCCTTAGCGATGTCCCCCACTACCGAGAAGGCGGTGTCTCCGTCTCTTGTCCGCGGCCTCATCCTCCACGATCACCGCTAGGGCTGCGATAGCGGTGCGCTAACTCCTTGTGGTCCTCGACGGAGCCGTAGTTAGGGACCCAACCTACCGAGGCCTCCCACGGAGCATTCTCCAGGGCCACTTTAGCTGCTCCTCGAAGACGTCCGGAGTCCTGGGTATCGGGTCCAAAATCTCCACTGGTAGCCCTTCCTCATCTTGGCGGAGGAAGTTGCCCGGATGAGCTTGAAGTATAGCGGCCGATCACCATTCCACCTCTAGCAGTCCAGGTTCCGAGAGGTCCGGGGCCTCCCTGCTCGCCTCCAACGGCCATCTTGAAGGCCTCCTTCTCTAGCTGCTCTTCCGAGCCCACCTTAGCGATGATGAGCTCCAACATCCTATCCCTTACCCAACCCCAAAAAGAACCGTCGGCATAGCTCCTAGCGTGGTGAGGCCACCTGACAGGCGAGCATAGCCCTCCGTCGTGGAAAGCCTTGCCCCCCGCAGCTGTCGGCAGAAACGGGGGGGCCCCGTCACGCTCAGCACCCGGCGACCTTCGGGCTCATTTATCGGGAAGGATTCCTGTAGCAGGTCGTCGGGCTTAGCAGCGTCCCCCTCCCCAACGGCGTCTTTAGCGGGGTGCAGGCACGACGAAAGCAGCATAGCAGACAGCCATTGGCACATCTTAGCAGGCCACTGCTCAAAACCAGTGGTCTTGAAAGCTCCCTTAGCCTGCCTCTGAAACATCTTGCCAAAACCCTGCGCAGAGGGTAGGCCTCGGCGCACGGGCTGAGCAAGGCGCCTGAGCTGCTAGTGCTCCAGCTCCAGCTTGCCCGTTTTGCTTCGGATTCCGGCTCGAGGGCGTCCCAGAACTCGTTGGTGACATGTCGCCGCGCCTTTGCCGGTCATGAACTCCTGGTCCTTCGCACGCTGCATCTGGTCCGAATGCGATGGATGGCTTTGCACCGTGCCAGGGTCTCTGAGAAGATGGACATCACAAGTGTCACTCTCAATATAACTTTCGCTGCGCCGGCTTCCGCCTTCTTTGTCCACGCCTGCGCAACCCGAAACAGCCTGGCAGGCAAACCCGTCTCCCCACTGCCGCAAAAGATAGCCTTATGTCTTGCGCGAACATATTGGTAATTGATGGCATTCTCGTTTCTCAGACACAACTTGCCTATGGCTTGCACCAAGCTCCGAAGCTGAGCTGTCGCCCCGGAGAGATTTTTCTGACGGCGGGCCGTGCGTCCAGGGCTGTCCTGCGTCTTTGCTTGCCTCCGGCTGGCGCCTGGTCCATCTCGAGGTTCAAATCTTCGGCGGCTGAAGGTCCCATATTCTTCATTATTGGTTCAGTTCGTCCAGAGCAGACAGGGCTCCTCCTTGGGCTCCGCATGAAAGTCGTAGCTCTGCGGCGATTTGGCGAATGTGGGGGTGGGTTGTTCACCTGCAATGCGCCGATCTGGATGTAGCACCACTTCAACTTCATGCGCACGCAGGTTACAAGGCAATGCTCCACGCACCCCCGCCGGGCCTGGAAGTCCTTGCCGCACCAGCAACAAGGGCGCGCGGCAGTCAGCTTACGAACCCTAGCCCTAGCTTCACACTGGCGGAAAGGCGAAAGATGTTGCACGTGCTTCTGCAAGTGTTTTGACGTAACCCGCTTTAAGCACATACTTATCACAAAACGAACAGCGGCGTTGCAGCTTTCCCGCGCGAGAGGAAGCGATACGAGGTGTCCACGAGCCCTGCGCCAGGGTCTGTCTCACCTGAGCTTGATAAAGGTTGTCGCTAAGGGTTATCCGGTTTGACTGACAGAAACGGAGTGCGACGCTGAGCTTTGTGCGCAAGCAGGCCAGCACAAGGGCTGTAGGCCTGCAGAACATACACGTATACCGCCAGCAGAAAAGTCTTGTAAGTTGTGCTCCTGAGTGTCTTCTCTCAGCAGGATCCGAAGATACTTCCTTAACCCAAGCTCATCGGGAAAGGGCTGACCACGTCCTTGGCACTCCACCGGGCGGAGTTGGTTATTTGGACAAGGCGGCAGCGCCTGTCTTCAGCTTCAAGCGCAATGGCTCGGTGTAAATGTAAAGTGGAACGCGTAGTGGTGAGACACTCCAGAGCGCAGGCTGGTCGGAAGCTGTTTGAAAGGTAGCAGGCTGCTTGGTGTTACCAATCAACCGATCACTTTCGCGCTGGAATATCTCAGCCGGGATTCTGATCTTATGTCGCTCAAACACTTGGACCACTTGGGCACTGGTCATGTGAGCGAAGTAGTTGTGGGTTTGGGAGATGACTCGCATCGCAGCTGCTTAGCAACAGGGCGCACGCACGCACGCACGAGCTCAGGAGTCAACCCAGTGGCCGAGAGGCCGTAGCTCAGTACCAGCCAGATTAGACAACGCCACAACCAACCGGGCGCAGATGTTCTCAGACAGCGCATGTCTATTCCGCAGTACATGCAACAAGCGCTTGAACGCCTGGATGGCTTTATTTTCCGACGGCGAAAGGTGGACTGTTCGAAGACACCACGATGCCAAGGCACTCATGCGAGGTCTGGAGCGGGAGCTTCCATCGTCCAATCCGAACACCTTTTTCCGTAGGCAGTACACAGATCAAATCTTTGAGGATTTTGTGCGCCTGCCTGAGTGCCGCGTAACTCAAGAATCACGGCTGGCTTTTCCTGGCTGATGTCCAGCTCATTTTCCTCAAGAATGTCAAGAAGAGTAGCAGTCAGCCGAAGAGCATGTAGATCATATGGGGTCCGCACCTCCCAACAGCCTGAGTGATCGTCTGCGAAAAAGGACAAGTTATCTTATTCAAGGATCAGACCAGACACTGCCAGACACTATGGACAGAGTTGGGGTGCCAACCGGCACCGTTGACTTTGCACGTCTAGAAACAGCTTTGACATCATGCTCTTTCAGACAGAACTTGACGCACGAGGGTGGAAGTCCAGGATGGTGGGGTGGCAACTAAGTCCATCGGAACGGCAGCCAATTGCAATGCTGCCGGCAGGACCTTTCGCGGAAGCACCTCGAAAGCTTTGGTAAGATCGACGTGTAAAAACAAACTGCCGGTGAGTGCCGACATATGTACTCCTTCCGTTCTGTTCTATAATTTCCTTTGCGACTAACCTGAGCACAAGCCAAACGACAGCAAGCGGACAGCTGTTCTTTTCGGCAAGGTATGCTCGGAATCTGAGGTAAAGCGTCTTACTGTATGCTTTGCGGCTAGAAACCCCCACTTTAGCTCCGAGCATACCGCTGTCGACTGCTACCCCCCTCGTGCGCACGGTCAGGAGCACACCTGCACATGAGCCAATGCTTCGTGCCGAGCCAGCGTCACAGTGGCGCTGCGGCAGGGCCGTTGCTTGCTTATGTCTGCCAGCTTGCCGGCCATGTGTCTGCCGATGGGTACACGTGCATAACCCCTGCAGGCACCGCTAGCAGCTCGACGGGCATTGCCGACCTTTCGTGCATGCGGTGCGAGAAACGTTGCAGCTTATTGCGGCTGAGCTCGTCTGCTCACGGGCTGAACACGCCTGCTACATGCGTTATTTGCACGTTGACATGATTGCACGCAGACAACGTCGTCACGAGCTTGAGGAAATCGCATAGCGGTGGCGTTGTGGTAAACAGTTTTTTGACGCCCACCTTTGCGCTGGTACTATCACACGCTGCTGGCAGTGCGACATGCCAACGCTTGGCTTGCATACGGTGCCCAACATAACAAAAGCGAGTTGCACAAAGCGTCTCAAGGCCAGCGGTGCCGTTGTTCAGCGAATCATGCGAACTGGGTAGACGTGCTAAGCCATCCCCTGATGCCTATGCTGCTCGGGCATCTGCTGCTGCCATGCAGTGCACCAGTGGATACCGCTTGAGAGAACGCACTCGCTGCGAAGCGAAGCTTGTGAGAGCCATGTCAGGGCTGCTCTGCTCTCGTTGTGCAGGTGTAGTGCACTAGCGTCCTATCCAACCCACCACCATCCCAAGTAACTCCTCCCGGGAAGTAGTAGTAGATTTTTGGCTAAGTACGAGCTAGCCGAGCGACGAGAAACACACAACACAGCTAGCTCGCGCAGAGACTGCATACCTACGTACATACACAAGCACATGTCCATGCCTGTGCCCATGCCCATGTCCCTGCACATGCACATACATGTACACATATACAAACGCATGCATACATAAGTAGAGCCAGACACCAACAGGCATCCATATGCGCTTCGGCCTGATCCATCTATCCGTCATTTATGTTTCATCTGTCTCTGTATGTGCATGTACGCATGTACGAATGCAGTTGATGCTTGTGAACATGTTGGTGTAGGTCTGTATGTGTAGACAGATGCTTGCGTGCCAATGTATCAATGTATCTGTATATGTATGCACTCTGTGGCACAGGGGTGTCACGATTCGCAGTATGCAAACTCTGAATGCAGCATGTTGTCCCCCCCAGCTGGCTGGCCTCTCTGTTCCTCTTCGTCCTCTCTCTGATCTCCTTGCAGGTCTTTTTGTGCACCTGCATGGATGCACATTGTCAAAGCTCCTGTCAACGGAGTGCCGGACGTGATGCTGGCAGATGAATGTAATCTTGTCTTGAATTCACTTTCGGCTATTGCGCAAAACTTTTCCGCCACGCAGCCGCTCCATAAAGTTGCCATGAGCCTGCTGTCAAAGCAACGGACTTGCATGACTTGCAATGTGCCGTCCAAACCGAGTCACGGACACTGCAAGACATTGCAAGATATGCTCAACACTGATTATCGCAGACGAGATCAGACGAGGCTGTTTCAGACTGATTCACCGCGCGGGGGAACTGGAATCGCTCTCTGGCTTCCGCCACTTGCCCGACTTCCCGCGCTTGTGGTACCGAGATACTTGCCCCACTCGTGGACCTGGTAAAGAGGCTGTATGATGATCCTGTTTCTTCGATCATCCATACCCTACCTATCCTATCCCTCACACAGCATGATTTCGCAGCTCCGGCTTCAACTGATTCAACGGTCACAGGCTTGAGCTGACGTCGCGAAGAGATGCCAAAGAATCGCCTAAGCGCCATCGCCGGCAATCCCAAAGACAAATGACAAATGTTTGACGTCAACCTGCTCGTCCCCAAAGGTCCGAAGGCCCTCAACAAGGGCGCCCACCAGTACGCAGACGAAGCGTCGGATGCAAAAATACAGACAGGCTTCGCAAACGGTCCAAAGACCAGGGCCACGAGGCCGGTTCTGGAGGCCACACCCTTTGAGCGGCTAATGCTCACGCCTCCTGTGTGACTCGCAACTCCGGGACTGCCTGGCAAGGCATTCTTCGCACACTTCGAGCACAGTGACATCTATTTCTCCAACCTTGGCTGTAGCAGATGGACTTTGCGCAGCCGCATCGGCAGCATCTGCAAGCCACTTTGCTGCTTGCCCGATGCCTGAACCAGGAGGAGGCTGACGCGGGAAAGCTGGCGCGTTGTCCTGCCTGAAAACGCTTGGAACACGCCATGCCTTGCTCACTCGGGTACCGCAGTTTTTGCTGGATGTCTGTGCTGCGGCTCAGGGGCTGTAGCATCCGATGCCACGGGGTCACCACAGCTACAAGAACATGAGTACCGGCAGCAGCCTTTTGGAACACCGCTCCTGCCTAGGCTCGAGTCTGCTCTCGGCCCCGCTCCGCTCTGCTTCGCTCCCTCAGCTTCGGACGAAGGAGGTGACCACCCCGATTCCTCGACCGAGCATCCTGCAACTCACGCTGCTGTTGCTCCCTTCCGGTGCTCGACATTGCTCGACGTTCTGGGCAAGCTGGGGAAATCATGCCCGTCCAAAAAGGACATTTGATCGGGCTTTGCTGAGCAAAAAACAACACGCGGATCATCATTAAAACACGTCCTTGCAGCCTGTCGTCGCACAGCCGTTTTGCACTCATGACATGAGTTGGTGATCCCCATTCGCGAGGACTTGTGCATGCAGGCGTGCAGGAACCAGAGTGTGCCCAAAAGATGCTCCGAAATAATCACATGCCATATGGGAGCGATGTGCCGCACCTCGTCGAGCCTCCGACAGCATGAGATATAGCTTGGGCAACCAAAGCAGTTCGCCTCAAGAGCAGAAAGGCCGTGCAGCCGTGCAGCCCTCGCTCAAGGCTCCAGCTCTCTGTCACTGCCTTGCCTAACTCCATCTTGAGGTCCTCGAAAAGCCTCACGACTGGCGCAAAAGAGACAGCACGCAGCGACGCAGCGCCCGAAGACTAGCGGACTAAGCAGAATAGACATAGAATTGGCTTCGAAATGTAACTTCACGCACAAGCGTCACTGGCATGTCATGGTGTCAACAAGGCCTTGCTGACGCCGTCCTCGACCCCCTGATATCACGGGCATTGCACACCAAGAGCCTTCAACGACCCCCTCATCTCAACCCATGCGAGGCACGCCCCGCGACCCAGTAGAAATGCCATCAAGCCCAAGAGTAGAGCAAGAAGGGTCATGGCCTGACCGATGAATCGCGGCACTCAATCGAAACGTGACGCAGTTCTGGGATCCAAGCTACCAGCACAGCTGCAACGATCCGACGGTCGTGTGATTTCATCTTCAACACTGATGCCTGTGCCACTCTCAGCGCGGTGTTTTCTTTCGTGTCGGCTAGCCACAAACCCAAAAGAAACCATACCGCAGCGATCATGGAATGCCAAAGCTAGTCAGCCCTTATCACATGCCGATGCTTGCCACCAATCCAGCTCAGGTACCCGCTCACACCCCAACCAGAAAGGACGACCAAAAAGAACACGAAGACCAGGGAGCAGAGCAGTGGCCACAAGCCAGAGCTGGAGCCCCGATCAGCCTCCAAGTGCATTGCCTGGCCTTTCATTGAACCTGGGCCCTCGTTTGCACTGCCGAAGCCTCGGAACTTGGATTTCCAAAAGAGGATCGTAGTTCCGCGTTCCAGCTGGTGCTCGTTTGAGTTTACTGTAAGTGTACAAGTTTCAGGCGAGGTGCAAAATGGAGTGGTTACACAAGCTGTTGTCGGCTGGTGAAGAGAGCGCGTTTCAAATTTCAGAGATCGAGTGTACCCTCACCAACAAGAGACTGCTTCTTAAGCTGCGCTGTCGCTATAGCACCTCCCGAGTCGTCGTGGCTGGAACAGTGAGAGGAAACCTAGCAGTCCCAGCCCAGATATCCAAGAAGCATTCCAGGAATGTCCGGTAAGGCTCCCAAGGCCACACCAAGTCCAAAACTCGCATCAGACTGGCACTTCGGAGCCCGCAGTAGGGACACGTTGGTCACACTTGGGGGTTCTGCGACGCATTACGACACTCAAGAGGAGGGATCAGGTTGCCAAGGCCGCGAGGCATCCCTTCAGGTGTGCATGCCAGTTCTGCTGCTGGTGCAAGTCTGTCTAATCTGGGCAGAAGACACACAGTCTGTCCCAGAAGTCTTGATTGGGACGTTTTTGCGGATGTGTGCCGGCGTGGAAGATTGCTTGTCTCGAGGAAACAAGCCCTGCCTTACGAAGCATGTATGTCTAGCGATTTGTGCACAGAGAGACTAATTATGCGTCGTCATGCCTTGTGGCTGTTTACGGCACAATCTCACTCACAAGGGTTTAGGGCTTGGGTTTCCGGGACCAAGTCGCGCTCTTGCGGCAACAGGATTTGCCACCTAGCATACACTTTTTGGGTCTGCGACCCATCATTTGAGTCAGAATCGTCAGACTCCGGGACCTCAGGGACCTGTCTGCGGGTTCTGCATGGGTCGCCCGTCGTCCCCTGCTATGGCTTGGATGTTTGGGGACTCTTTTCAGTGTTTAACTTGTGTTGAATTTCCCTTTTGAGGGGAAGGTGCTCAGAGGTGCTCAAGATTTTGTGCCACCCATCATTTGTGGTTCAAAACCCGTTGACAGCCATCACATTTCTAGCTCGCTGTTCGCGATCTGAGGTGTTGGGAATATCACCCAACACATTCGAATTTTTGTGCTCAGCATCTCCTTTGGATTTTGATTTTTCGGAAGGACCAGGATTTCCAACGCAGCCTTGAGGATTTGCCACCCATGCTTGCGACCCGATCACCCCATTCAAGGCTTGTAGGGTATGCCACCCACTATCTGCGTGTAAAGCTTAGTTTAGAATTCCAGCTCTAAGGTTTGACACACATCATCGTCATTATGGTTTGGCATGTATCATCTCGTTCGGGCGAACTAGTCCGTTACCCTAGAGGTTGGGTGTGTGCTCGGTCGGAAAGGACACTCGCACACGCACTAAAGAGGTGAAACTGAACGGACAGTGTGAAACACGGACCACGGAAAAGGTGAAAACCGAGTTAATGGAGGGCAGCGGACGGAGGACTGCGCGGCAACCGGAAACCCCATCCTCAAGGAGGTGAAAGGGGACGGAGGCGGGCAAGTCAGAAGCAACCGACCGAGCTGCGAGCCAACGGCGGAGCGGTCGCTTGCCGTTGCGTCCTAATCCAAACAT
>CAJNDV010019779.1:2890-19307 GCA_905221635.1 Symbiodinium sp. CCMP2456 | reverse complement strand
AACGTAATGCAATGCAATGCAATGCAATGCAATGCAATGCAATGCAATGCAATGCAATGCAATGCAATGCAATGCAATGCAATGCAATGCAATGCAATGCAATGCAATGCAATGCAACGTAAGAGAGGTCTATGTTTACATATATATATATATATGTATACAAAGACGTTAGGTATATAATACATATATATATATATATATACATATAGATACATATATATATATATAGATACATACATATATATATATATATATATATACATATATATATATATATGTATATATCTTTCTCACATCTCTCTCGCCGAGCCCAATGGCCAATGCCAGACATGACAAACATTGTGTGCTCGACGTTCCGAGACTGTGAACTACAGCACCGTGCGGACAACTTAACGCAGAAGCTTCCGAACTGAGCTCAAAACAAGGCGATGGACACCACCTCAGACAAGAGAACCCTGCACACTGACAGGAGCAGACAATCAATATGCTTCTACCCATCCGGGCCTGGCGGATATTCATGGTCAATGCGAAGACCACAGCACCGAATTCGCGGATTTGCGAATAAATAAAGTATTGTGCCGCCACTGCCGACAAGCTCAGAAAAGAAGCATCTCTGAGGAATGCCTCAGAACACGCAAGGCCAAGAGCATCCACAAACCTTCACATTAGTGAAGCAGACGCACAACACACACACACACACACACAGAGACGGTGGCAGCAATTAAATGAACGGCTTTTTGGGCAGAGCTCTATGGGCCTCCTCTGCCCAGCTTTAGCTTAGAATCAACACACACACACATCGCCCATGAAACCGCAAATGACGGAATGATGCCAAAAGCGCATCAAAATTCAAACACACGCGACCGCTGATAGCCCTTTTTTGCGGGTTGCAGGGAGGGGAGGGTAGGAGAGGGGAGGGAAAACCCGCTCCCCATTTCCTCCCCTCCCTCCTCACCCGAGATCTTCAAATTTCAAGTTCAATTCGGTTCGCTGGAATCCTGATCCAGCACCTTGAGGCGGAGATTACAGCAATTAATCGTCCATCTGGGCTGCACTGGTTTTGATGCTGGACAGTCCTTGGCCGTAGCCTTGTTGAGTGCCTCGTGCCATTTCACAAATTCAACGTACTGTTCAGGGTCCAGCTGTGGCTCTTCTTCAGCCATGGAAAGTCGAGGACAACTTCAAATTCTAGTGAGCACACTACAAGAATCGGTGACAGTGCTATTCACTATTCACACCGCTTGCATGACGTGTTACCTGTATGTTCAGGTTTACAAATGTGCCTGGCTACGTTGCCTGCCTTGTCGTGTGGCAAGCTTGACAAAGGCGAAGTTAATCACTGGCTGAAGCAGATTTGAACATTGCTGAAGATCCCCCCTTCTCCTCTGCCTCTGCCAGATCTCTTGATGAAAACTTCGGTCTAAGCAGAATGTCTTTACCACGCAATGAAATATAGCAATAGGAGATTGGCGCTGCATTGCCTGAATGATTCGGACTGGAATCCCCAAGAAGGCACTTTCGTTTTAGTTGAGCATGCAGCTTCACGAGCAGGCCAAAGACTTTGCGGTCAGCCATTTGCTTTTCGGGTGAAGACAGTCTTCCCCCCATTGTCTCACACAGCCACAGACCAGACGCCGAAAACCCCGTGTTGCAACAGATGGCTGAAAGCCGAAGCACCGCATGCCGCGAGAAGCTGAGGGCGGGCATGAACTCACCGGAAACGACCTGCGGTCGTCGTCGCTTCCGAAGCCACAGATGGGATGGGATGGGAGGAAGAAGATCTGAGGAGCTGAGGGCCAGCGCCAGCGCAGCAGCTGAAGTCGTGGAGGAGAGCAAATTCACGTACAAGATCTGGTTCCACTTGGAAGTCTCGTAATCCTTCCAAGACCCTCCATGCCCATGGGACTCGCATACCTTCAGCAGAGAAACTCGCATCTCCTTGAAGAGCTTCTCCTCCATGACAGAGGTCAGACCATCGAAGGTTAAGAAACCAGAAAGCAGAACCAGGCCAGCCAGAGTACTGGAGCCGGACCCCTCGGACATCCATCGAGTCCATCGAGGCACAGCCATGACGGCTTTGTAAACAAATCTTCAGCCAAGACTCGTCGCGCGTTGGCCCAGGCCCATGCGGTCCAGAGATCAAGAAGGTTGTAATGCCAGCCGTGACAAGGGCTGCAAGGAGCCAGTCGGTCAAGCTGTACCTCAGTTAACAAGAATCATAGGATACTTTCTTTAAATCGATAGCTCCTTGGGCATTCATCTGGCGTCGCCGAGTCGCCGCTTACCACTCACCACCATTCCCCACATCATCACCGGGATTGTCTTGAAAGACTTTCCCAGCATCCTCAGCCACACAAAACATTGACAGAGCCGAACAACCTCATAAACTCTCGCCATCCCGGTGCCGTCACGCAGCTGGACCACGAAAGACACGTGCTTGAGGGCTTCATACTGGCAAGTGCTGGCAATGACGTTGCTCAGGGAAACGATCCTCGATGACGCGCACAGGCAGCATGCAGGTCCAGTCTGCTGGTGCAGAAAAGTCTGAGCACATGCGGTGCCCAAGCTTCAAATATAAACGCAGTGGAGCATTGTTGGCAAGGCTCTCCTGCAAGTGTTTACGGCGCAATGCGTCCGATCTCAGTATGTGTCAATGTCCTGGTGCATGCTGGCCAGGACGGAGGCAAACACCACCGCCACCAATCGGTTGCACAAGACAAGAAAGACTGAGTGACGAAACCTCGATACAGACGACAGCTCTCAACTGAATCTCACAATCTCGATTTGCGCATCCACACCACTGAACTCTGCGCAGGAGGCATCTCGTCGTCATAGCGAACCGTCATGATTCGCTCCTGCATCGCCACTATCGTCAGCCAAAATGCAACACCCCTCAGACCTACAACAGTCACAGCACGGTCCTGCAGGATGCCATACACGGCAAGCATTCCCACGATGCCACATCTGCAAGGCTGCTGTGATTTGCGAGCAACATAGGCTCAGTCTAAAGTGAAGACATATCTGGGAAGACGACCCGTAGAAAGCCAGCATAAACACATCTCGAGTTTGAGAGATTGTGCTTCTCACCCACTTCCATGGCAGGAGCATCTGACGGGACGCAAGCAGCGAAAGCTACATTGAGCCAGATGTGCTGGAAAGATACGTTGAAGGCCAAGAAAATCTCCATTGCGACTTTCCTTCCGACGTGGGTCCCTAGAAATCTGTACAATCAAAATGAGCTTCGGGCTTTGCACGTTGAGCACCTCGACTCTGCCTGTCACAACTTCTTGCCCACGGGCTACACTCCTCGGGATAGAGACAACACGACGCGCCACCGGCCTGGCGCCCACAATTTGCGCACGTACCCTGCATGGTTCAGGCCTGCAGCAAAGTTGTGTGCCTTGCCACGTCCGGATGATGGTCAGGGCATGTCAGGGCCCAGGCCGAGCGCATAGAACGAGCATCCCTTGCAGCACCGTCGGCCGGGCACCGAGATCCATTTGCAAACGTCTGCGGATCGAAACCCACTTCTGTCACGGGCTGTCCTGTCATGCACTGAACTGCATTCTCCGAAGCATGTTCGCATCGCGCTTTTGCAAACTGCGTCAAGCACACTCTGACACAGCATCGGCTAAAAGTTTGTGTCCCTGCAATAGCTACACAATAATTTCGAAGAGCAAGTTATGAAAATATAGGGAAATAGCTTCAGGACAATGCGGCCAGACGTGTCAAAATCGCCTACCACAAACTAACGGTCTGATGCAGCGACAGTAGTCATTGCAGACTTTTCACAGAGGTCTCTGAAAGGACCGAAATATACACATGCACTGGAGACTCATTGGAGGCATGCAGCTCCTTTGCTACATGCAGTATGCACAGGAAATGTCGCTGAGGGCACCCTCACTGCTAACAAAAATTCCTTGGACAGATCACGGAACTTTGTCGCAATGCTAACCTCGCTAGGCCTCTCCGGAGCCACTGAGCCCGAGGCTCGCTAGGATGCCTTCCAGCGACTGGCCTTCGGCTTCAGTCGCAAGATGCAGCGAGAACTCTGCACTCTGCAGTTCCAACATGTCTGTTTAAATTTTCTTGGCTTTCGAGGCCGACCAAGGAGGCACCGGACGACCGCACCTTCCTTTGCAGCGCCTTCCACTCCGACTGCGTCCATTCGTCCCAGGCTGGGGCCCAGTGACCTTTGCACGGCCACGAATCGACGAAGGCCTCACGCGAGGTACAACTGAGGCATTGGCCATTAGAGTTCCAGGACCACTCTGACCATTCATCATTGTGACCATGACCTGGATCGGCCCAGAATCTTGTGGCTGTGGGGACAAAACAACAGAACATCCAGACGCCTTTGCTTGCCTTGCCTTTTCCTGAGGCAGGTCAGGAGCGACGAAAACCCAGCTGTTTGCCAGTGATGGGTCCTGTTTCACCTTTCGCTGGTGGCAGGTCTCCTCCCACTCCCACTCCGACAACATAGAAACGACTGCAACCCATCCCAGAACTGCCTTTCATCATGGCTTTGCCACGTCGACCTTCGCCTGCCAGTTTGTATTTCTTCAAGTGTGCAGAGAGCAGATTTGTCGGGATGCTCAGCCTCCACCACGGCCCTTGGCCTGTTGCTTGTTCAGTGGCATACTGTATCGTACCTCATCTGCAGAACGGACATCCGGCCTCTTTGCCCTTAGCTTGACCCTTGGATCTTTCTGCGTGGCCTCAGGTGCTTGCTGCAACTTAAGTTGTCTGTTGGATCAAACCAGCATCGGGTGCTGGCCAGCATCGTTGCCACCTACGTGCCCGCAGCTTCAGAACACGCTCTTTCACACAAGCGTTTCCCGAGCCCTGGGCCACCAGCAGCAGGTTCCTTCATGCCAGAAAAATCAGAGCATCTCGCAAGCTCTGAGCGCTCCAACATGTCACGCCGTGCCTGCTTTGGAGGCTGCCACTTCTCCCCGTCTCGGTCCAAGAGGTACACGATCCGGCCCTGCAGTCGTCGAAGAAACACGACTTGGCACGCCTTGCACGATCTCACCTGGCCTCAAGCTTGAAGGTTCTTGGATTTGACCGCAGGAAAACCTCCAACGACATGCCAGTCTTCTCCTCCGCAGTTTTGAGGGCACATCAGAAAGCCACTGCAACTGCCTATGGGGCCTTGAAAGACTTCAGGGCTTTTGCCAACTGGTTCAAGCTACAGCAGCCGTTGAGGCGCTTCAGGACGTAGGATATGTTGATCACCTTCCCAATCAGGAAGCACGGAAGCACATACAAAACGCCAAGAGACTCGCGTGCATGTCAAGCGACCAGTGCGGTTCTCGGCACGTTGACGTCAAGGACCTTAGATGAACCGAATCGTCTTCTTGCAAGTACCCTCACACATTCACACATCGAGAACTCCGTGTATCTATGATGTTGCCTGCCACACTACATGTGGCACGCAACATCATAATTATCAATAGATTAATGATTGCGCAGCTAACTTGCTTTCCAAGCTGATGCACTGTCATAGCAAACTCGCTGATGACTTTGTAGCTCAGTTCACTTGCTCCATGACAGTTTAATCTGCACACGTCTAGTTCCTTCTTGTCTTTAACTCCGGGAACTCATAACTTAAAACCTGTAAAGCGTCAAGATCTGTGCGAAATGCTCGACCTGTTGACTATGTTGCAAATTAAGCAAGTGCCAGCCATCAAAGCACGGAGTTGACCTTCGCCGCAAAAGCAAAGAATGCGAACTGCCAAGTATGACGGCAACGCTAATTATCAGGCTTTACAAGCTGATGCAGCTGTCATGGCAGACTCGATGATGCATTTGTAGCTCAGCTCGACTGTTCCATGGTACTTGAAAACACGGAACATGTCAAGGCTTTCACAGTATCGTTGAAATGTTTGTGCAAAGATGCACATCATGAGGCCAAACTGGAGCAAAGGAGTGCAGCAGGGTCCACGGAGGCACAGCAGGCAGTGCTCAGTCAAAGTAGCGGTGCTAGGATCCCATGAGCGTCAACTGCCCATCAACAAGATGCTTTTCTGCCGTCTAGTTGCGCTCAAAACCGACTGGTGTAGTTCAGCTTTCGTACACAGGCCCTGCATGTTTTACGACTTCGTGAGTAGGAATGACCGATATTGTGCGTAAAGCTGGCATTTGCAGCACACGTATCGCAGTTGAACAAGGTCTTGACAGGACGAGTCAGGCACGGTCCAGAGCAACGGTCAGACAAGTGAAACAGCATGATGGCACACGCTGCCTTTAATGTAGGATTCTTGCCTTTAAGGTTACGGATGAGGTCTTAGGAGAACAAGATTAAGCAGAATAGCAAGTACCTTCTGATGATTTTCGACGTGGCTTTAGACCGCTGCACGATTGCCTTCTTAGCGGACACCAGCACAGCGTGGTGCACAGAGCTCGGTGTGAACTGCACTGTCGCCGAATACGCAATGAACCTCTTCAATACTCTGTTAGTGGATTCTGTGCCATGTCCGATACAGCAGTAGCCTTTGTGAGTGAGTTCCACTGCTGACCGAAACTCATGCTGCCGTCTTCGAGATCGGTTCTGTCCAGTGGGCATTGGTTGAGATTTTGGCCTCGTGGATCAGATGCGCAACGTCATTGTCTATTCTGGCGACCCCAAACCCTGGACCTTGGGACGAAAACCTATAAAGGTGCCCTCATCGCCGATACGGCTGCTCCATGAATGGTGCAGCCTGGGACCTTTCTTCTGCGTCCAACCTTCATCTAGAAATCTACAGCTGATCAGAAGGCGAGTATACACTTCTGGGAAGGCCACCCCAACTTCCTCTGCCGCAGCGTCCTCGAAAGGAGTCGAGCTATCTTGACTCTGCCACACGAGCAGCAGTTTATGTGGAACAATCCATTCACCCCAACGAGGCCTCCTCGTCCAAATCGTTCTGATCAGCCCACAAACTGCAGGACGGGACAGCACTCCAAGCTGTTGATCCCGACAGCTTCATGCCTGGTGAGCTCCTTCTCTCGCAGAGCCATGTGTTCCGGGGCATGATCCTTCATATTGTCACCGCAGAACAAGAACCAAAGAGGCGGGAACTCACCAGTGCTCCTCGTCTCGTTCGATGAAGATCGCACGGCCTGGCCACGTGTCGGTCTGGCACTGGTACAACCACGGTAACTTGGCCGTCTGGCGATTCAAACACTGATCTCAAAACCTCGCTTCTTGCAACTCATTTCCTGAACCTGCACCATCGGATCCCGAGCAACGACGTTTCGAGGCACCGGCATACTCGTAGCAAGGCTCTGTTGCCAGGAAGGGCAAGGCGGTGGCACCGCGCGCCCGGTGCGGCCGTATTGAACTCTTTGTAGTAGAGCGGAAGGCTTACTGAATCTTATTCGATGCAGCTACACGAAGACAGCATCAAATCCGACTTCGGCGGGTGCGAAGCCAAAATCAGAATCGGCCTGCAGATAGTTCGTCTGGCGCCGGCGCTTCGAACCATCCGTCCTTAACGCCATGGTTCCCAGCAAGACTCAACCCTCACACAGTGCGCATCACCCGTGCCTTGACATCCCTGGCTTTCTCAAACTCCGCTATCTCCTCGCTGGCTGGGCCATGAGCTCAATTAGAAGCAAATTGTGGAGGCCTCATCGTCTTCGTCTTCCCTCTCCAGGGGCTTGTCTAGGTCTTTGAAATCGATGACGGCCCTCAAGAAATTGAGCTGCCGTTGCTTCCGACGTCGCGCATCGCACGCGCATGTGGACGAAACAAAAAGCGCACCAGTCTGGTCTGGTATCATCCCTCTTCTTGGCACTTTCCTCCTGCACGGATAGGGACCAAACTCCTCATGCAACGTGCAGAAACTTCTGAGGATCTCCTCGGCTCGTTTCTTAGCGTCTTCCTCCAGCTGATTCCATGCAGCACCCTGCAAATTTCAACAATTCGAATGACACCCTTGAGTCACGCGGATGCAAAGAGCCTTGCGCGCATTAACTGAAGAAGCCGCTGGTGCTTTACCAAGAGATACCAATCCTGCAAAAAAACTGGACATTCAACGCAGTGCCAAGATATCCAGCTGTGATGAGTGTGAGATGGCTTCGATTTGTGATCCTTTCGGCTTGGCAACTGGCTTGACAACGCCCCCGGATCGTACCTGCCATCATCAGAGCAACGATTTTGCCTCCAGTTGCAATGCCTTCGACGGGTCACGGCAGGACCGTAGTTCGCCTATCAACCAAAACAAGTCAGGTAGAAGGCGCATATCACCTTGTTTCAGTGCAGTATGTGCCTTTGCAACTTCTTTTGGAGCTCCGAGGAGGGTGTTGAGATTGCTGGCGCCAGAAGCTCTCAACGCTGCACTGACCCAAATGATTGAAGCGAATCCTGCCTATTTGCAAACTTTTTCCGGTTGCCAGCCGAGGCCATGCACGAGCGGCAAGCACGCCTTGTGCCAGAATGACTAACTCGCAAGAACCAATACCGTACCCTTTCTTCTGCACAACCCCTATGCACATAGAAGTGACTTTGTATATTTGCTACAAACATTCACAGGAGTCGTGTACTTAATCTTACCTGCAAGACTGTACGAAAACCCATGCATACATGTACACATACACATCTAAAGCAATCCGCACCAAAAACGTCCAAGCCTATCAGCATGTTTATGCCAGTAGATGCATGTACGAAAATATCAGGCAACCAGCATCAACATCAATCAACGTACGTATCTCTTCCTGATCTGCTGCTTTATGTATCCGTGCCATACTTGCCGTGGTTACGCAACCCGCTTAATGGTCGAACCAGCTCAGAGCTCACATGTCAAAGACAACAAGCCACGGTGTTCTGTTTTGGCTGCAAACCCATCAAGCATGCATCATCCAATGTCAAATTGCACGAAAGCTCAAAATAATACTGTAACCACACCTCATTTGCGAAAATCAGAAGGAATGATCGGTGATCGCGAGGAAGAAAGCCATGCAGATTCAAAGTGATTGTGCGTGCAAATCTGGTCGCGACATGTTGCCCGCCTCACCTTGAGAATGATGACAATATTGTTGTTGTAGTTCCGAGATGCAGCACGCAATTTCACGTAGTCAGGTTCCGTCATGGCAAGCAAGAGAAAACTTTGACGACATGGCTTTACTGAAGGGAAACAGAACTACTCTTGTCTTAGTTTATATTTTGGTATTGAACCACAGGCACTGCGTGTACGCGGAGCTTGCAAAGGATAGTCTACCACGTGACCCGGGAACCGGAGTCATGGGTGCTGGTTTGTACCATGTGTATCTCATAGCTCTTAGATGATGTGCAATCGGCAATCTTTCGAACTGGCAATACTTCGCCGTCCGTTCACACCCCCCAATGTGCTGTGCCTTCGGCTCTACACACAAGCTGGAAGATAGTCGCGATTGAAATGAAAGGTTCTGACGGATGAAACGGTGTTGAGTTAGCTGGCTGCTGCTGTGGCCCAGAGAGAAACAAAGTATGTCAAAGCCCCAGACTTCTTCAATCCCAAGACGATTGAGGAAGAAGCGAGCCTGTGGCAAGAATCCACTTCAAAAACTTCATGACGGTTCAAGATGATGCTTATCGCAAGGTTTTCGAGAAGTGTGTCTCTGCCACCAGCTTCGCTGTCTTTGAGGATTATAAGGCGGCTGTGCTGGCCAGCTAGCTTCAAGGAAGACCGTTGAAGCTGCTGAAAGCAACAGCGTGGCATGCTTCGTTCCCATGTACGTTTTAGGAGCCCTTTCGAATCTTCGCACGTGCGGCACTGACTCTACTAGTTGAGTTTGCTCGAGACGTCCTTCGCGTTCCTAGTTCTAGTTCTTGCGATGCTGCCTTCCAGCCCGGCTAGAATCTAGAATCCAGAACATTTATAAGCCCACTGGTCATCTTAAATGACCTTTCCGCTTTGTCTAAACGCACGCAATGCAGCCTATCCCGATGTTTGACCCTGGCAGCGGCATTGAAAAGGCTTTATGGCATACAGGGGGGGTTGGGCAAGGGGTTCGAATGTACTGTTTTGAACAAACCTGAAAAATCGCTGAAACAAGTCAAAGTGGGTCGGTTTGGGACACTAAAGAATCTAACATCCTCATTATTTTATTCCAAATGTAAAAATCCTCATGCGAGCCATGTGCATCAAAAAACGACGTCGAATATAAAGTGAACTCAGCAATATCGAATATCCAATTTTTCGGAACCACAATGCGCACACGGAAGCACTCTTCGGACACTTTGTTGATTTCCTCCGAAAAGGGCATGGGGGTCGAAAGTTGATGCGAGGAGGCATGTTCTCCTTCGATCGATGTCGTGCAGATGAAGAACACGAGGCTGCATGAGCAGCACCAGGTCAAATGCATACGCACCCGTCATGTCCCCTCTTCAAAATGCATGTCTCTGCGAAGGTGCGCCGCTGTAAACAGTTCTTCAAAGAACTGCTCCTTTTTCTGTCCCAAAAATCAGCATGCACCAACATGCAGTGTATATCAAACTCACATGTTGCAAATCATTATCTGAGTATCTTATAAATTCACCAATATCGCGGGAAATCCAATCAATCGTATTTCATGTTGAAATACTCGACAACACACGCTCGCACGACTTCTTCTTTTTTCCAATAGCGGCATACGAAGTCAAGGGGTGATTAATTCGTGAATTCGCACGCCGCTCACGCGGACATGCGCACTGAGTGCACACATGTGGGGCATCAAAACGCTCCATCTCCGCTTACTGTTTCTCGGAGCACATCACCCCTGCTTTTGCCACTCGTGCGACACTTTGACAAGTCAAGTGGAATCTTAAGTCCCCACTCTGGTTTTGAAATTCCCTTCGATGGCAAATCGGCCAGGTTTGAAGTTGTATTCACGCGCTCGAACCACGGATTGATGAAGAAGTCGTCCAGGAGGCCGTGTGTCGCCGCAACAATGCGGCTACCTGAATCGTTCTCGCTTCTGCCATTGATCATGGAGTGCAAAGCGCCCTCATTGTCAGTGAAAACAATCAGGCGACAATGCTTGAAGAGCTGAGCCCACGTACGCACTCCACACCAAATTGCAAAACACTCAAGCTCGAAGATTGGGTTCTCGCTCTCAATGGTTCTCAAGTCCTCAAGCGTTGCTTTGTCAAGATACTCGCTGAAGTGAGCGATGTGTGACCCCGTCTCTGAAATAAAGATGCCACCAATGCCAGCTCGTGAGTCATCATTGGAAGCATCGACATAGAGATGCCAAGTGAAGCACGATCGGTCAGCTATGCAGCGCGCTGGCGCATAAGCAACGTGACTCGTGACTCTTAAGGGAAACCAGGGCATCTAGGGTACTGGGACCTAACTTACCGCCCCCTTTCGCCACGTGTTTGGAAGGCCAAACCAGCTTTCTTCCCACAAAATCTGCTGCTCCGCAAGCTGTAATCCGCCTCGTAATCGCTCACCGTCTTTACGACTCAAGAAAGCCGACTGTTCTAAACATTGTATCTCTAGCAACTCGCTGCACGAAATTGGAACTCTCGTGTAGTTTACCAAACATGCTTAACTCAAAAGAGCAGACTCACATTTTTTGGCGGGAAAGACGCACAACATCCAAAGTCAGGTATCGAGAACCGAGTAGAAGGATGCTGTGTGTGAAAGCAACCAACGCTCGCTGCACAAGCCGCAGGCTTCACAAAATATTTGAGGCTCAACCTGCCAGACATGCAAGCATCATCAGAAAAGGAAGCAAGGATAAAAGGCTCGTGAATAGAGTAAACGACCGATGATGCACTGTACACCGGCACTTCTGCAAGCACCACCTCAAGGGCGGGAGGGATGGGTGTTGCATTTCAAAATGCAGTGTCCCCCCTTTTCGAGCAGCTTCGCGGCTAGAGATATACAAGCAACATTCTCAAAGACGGAACACGGTGGCATAGAAAACAATGCTAAAACAAACTGAGCACGCACAGTACTAGTTCTAAACATTGTCCCTCTAGCCACTCGCTGCACGAAACTGGAACTCTCGTGTAGTTTACCAAACATGCTTAACTTAACTCAAAAGAGCAGACTCACATCTTTTGGCGGGAAAGACGCAACCGAGTAGAAGGATGCTGTGTGCGAAAACTACCAAAACTAAGAACCCGCCAAAGTGAGAGTCTGGCTCCCAGCAACGCCAACACCATCACAGAAACGTGAGACAGGCTCGAGCAACTGAGAGCGCCTAGCGCTCTCACTTTGCAAGCAGCAACTACACTACACTCAACACGCACTGCCACAGAGGCTG
This sequence comes from Symbiodinium sp. CCMP2456, assembly GCA_905221635.1. Classification (NCBI taxonomy): domain Eukaryota; class Dinophyceae; order Suessiales; family Symbiodiniaceae; genus Symbiodinium; species Symbiodinium sp. CCMP2456. The sequence continues at coordinate 7,088 of CAJNDV010019779.1, read as the reverse complement.
TGCCCGTGCGCACGCACGTGACTGCAGACAGCCTAATCTTGTTTTGTTTCCCGGGCACACATGGTGACCAACCACATCCATCGGGGGAAGCAAAGCAACCGCGCGCCGATGGCAGTTTGGCCCATGTACCCTGGCACCATCAAGCGAACCCACAAACACCCGGCTGGAAAACCCGAGGCCTCTATCTGATATCTACGGGGGAAGCCGAAGCGACCACGCACCGCAGACGTTCCACGGGAGCCGAATGAAAGTAAGTGCAGTGCCATCAGCGAAAGAAAACAAGTCGCAAGCCAAGCAGCTAAGACGCATCTGGCAAGGTAGACAATGGCGGTTGCCGCAGCAACTTGGCCTGCGGAGGCCACAGTCGTACATCACTGGCATGATCCCACAAGCGTTGCAAGGGACAGCGAAGCCGCATGACCGCCAGGAACTCTGCAGGCAATTCCGACACAGAATCCCAGCGGCTCATCAGATCTGCCTGCTCGTTGTGAACGCCCGAAATGTGCGAGGCATCCAAGCTGACGCCAGTGCGCCATGCTAAAGTGGCCAACTGTTGAACGAACATGGCCAGCGGCATCACACTTGTAAACAATTTGTTGCACACAGACTCCGTGCCTGAGTTGTCAGTCCATGAAGGAATAGACATGCGCATGCGGCCATCAACACAAGCTGAACTGAAGAGAACCACCAGACCCATTTGTGCTAGTGTCTCATACGAGACAATGTCATTGGCCTTCGCCTGCACCGGCACACCAAGCTCCAAGAACTGCTGGACCCTAAACCGTTCGGAAAACCACAACGGATGTTGGGAACCGAACTTAACCCAACCCCCAATGCCTATAACAGCCCCATGTGCACATGCATCAGCCGCCAGCTGAACATCCGGGGACCAAGCAGGCAAAGCCAAAGGACGGTAGCATTAAGGAGTCAAGCACCAAGTCTGCCAAAACATGAGGAAAGCCTTGCTTGTTGCACACAACCGACGCTTACCTGTTGATGGGTCCGAAATGCGAGCCCAGAAACGTTTGCCCGTGACGCGCACCAAGTTTAGGTCATCAAGACTACGCAAATCCACATGTCGGTTTAGGTCATCAAGACTACGCAAGTCCACATGTCGAACACTCAAAAGTTTGCTGCCTGGGCGGATGCTTGCGCCTGGCAGTGTGGCCTTGAAACGGAGATCGGTATCGACATAAGACCGCAGCTGTTGCCAAACTGGCAAACTCAAGCTAGAGCTGGTGGCAAGCGGGCGATCCTTGACATGATACAGTGAACACAGCCACGGCCGAAGTTCGGGGGCCATTTGCAAGACCCAATGCAGCAGGCCAATGAGCCTTTCCAAATCGCGGACCTGGCAAGTATCACCAAGCAAAATGTCCTGCACTGCCTGGAGCAATTTCAAGACTTTGGCCTGCGGCAAGTAAAAACCCCCGGCGCGACAGTTTATGCGCCACCCAATGTATTCAATCTCTGCCCCGAGCTGGACTTTGCGCCAACTAATCGGATACCCGAAAACCTGGCAAAAACTCAAGAGAAGGAATGCGTTCATAGGAACCGCCTGCAAAGCACGAGGCTGGGCACCTCGACAACGTAGCCAGCTTCCAACTCTGCTTGAAGTAACTCCTCGAGGAGTTCCGGATTGGCCACTGCACCCGGCCAATGAACACTGCAGATTTTGAAATCCATATCTGTCTGGCTCCCAAGACTCTGACTGAGCATACGGAATGAAGCAGTTCGAAAGTGGTATGTCCTGATTCACTCCTGCGGGCACGCCGCGTTTAAGCGATTGCCACAAAGTCGTGTCACGATCATCCAGCACCTTAGAAAGCGATTCCAAAGCGTACGGCTGGCCTGGGTCCGTATCCCAGTTAAACTTTACAGAGGTGTCAACAATCGACACCCACTCCTGCCAAAGGCCACGCATGTGGGCAACCTCATCAGCGGCAAACAAAGGCTCGTTGCATTTCTGTTGAACGGCTTGGCGCAATCATGCTGAAGCCCGAACCTGCAAGAAGAAATCATGAAGGGTTTTTCGCAAGGGCTTAAAGATATCTGGGACGTTCGCTGGGGGCACGGACCAATCAGGGAAACTGTAAATGCCAGCCCCATCCTGTGTACAAAAACCCGCAATGGACAGGCAAGGGGTCCCCCGAGTAGCCTGAACTAAAAAACGAAGGTCAACTGATCCGCCTAGAAGGTCGGAGTCCAGAAAAACGCTTTTTGGCAACAACATGAACTTCGAAGTCACATGAGAGGGGGATCTCACACATGCCAGATCGTATTTGGTCAAAGAGCGCTTCTGACTCTCTGAAAACAACAGTAACGGTTTTCGGCATCATCGCGACAATAGTTTTGTGCGACAACAGAAGCGAAACCACGTGATTTCAAGGCTTGCATTGTTGACAAAACAAACCAAAACAGGACATGAGACCCATGTTCGAGACATGTGTTGAACCGTGTGCGTCAGCAAGGCTGGAAGGAATTCACACTGCATCGACAATAAGAGTGAGAAACGTGCCAAGAGAAAATAACAAGGCATATTCGCAGTTCGGCCACAACATGTTTTCGCCGGGCCCGTTCAATGCTCTCAACGACAATGCCTGGTCGAGCAACTCCCAACCCGTAGAATTATTCTTTCTAAAGCACTAAAAACAGTTTGAGAATTTGCAACGCAAACGACACGATAACTGCTAAAAGACTTTCGGGATTTCCCTTCCGAAAGGTTTGTTCAAGCTCGAATGGATGGATTATCTTTCCAAGTTGGTTTGCACTTCCAAAGCATGAGGGCTCTGGAATGGTGTCCAGCGGCATGCATGCCTCTGAGTGAGCCTCACAGTGCACAACAGAACGAACTCCGCCCATCCCAAAAGTTTGAAGAAATGGCCTGCGCATGGCAAACCGAACTAACAGAAGACGGGTTCCAAATTAGACCGCGAGAGCGTGGCTTATGACATGTCGAGGCAAGGCTGTCGAGGCGAGGCACAATAATAGGCCTGGGGCATCTCTGTCGAGTCGAATCCTATAACGAAGCTGAACGGGGGTTTGAACGACGCTGAACGATGCTTTGAACGACGGTGAACGACGGTGAGCGATGCTTTGAACGACGGTGAACCACGGTGAACGACGGTCTGAACGACGGTGAACGACGGTGAACGATGCTTTGAACGAAGGTGAACGATAGTGAATAGTGAACGACACTTTGAACGAAGGTGAACTGAGGCAGGCCCTGGACAGCAGCCGGATGAACAAATCAGGCTCTTGTGTGGACAAAGTAGATGTTGGAGGCAAACCCAAGAGATTGTTATAAGTTTGTCTCAAACGAGTTGCCAAAGTGCAGTATTCTGGGGCACCGTGGCCAAATTCGGTTTTCGGCACGCAGTTTTTAATTGCGGAGGCTTTCGGCCCTGTTGCCTGTCCAGAGGGTCTTTTTGGCCGTCGGGGCCCTCCGCGGGCCGCTGGGCAACAAATTTCACGAAGTAGAAACAGAATCGTGCTTTGCTGCCTGCCGCACCTCGATTTGTCGGTCGGTCGGTGAGTCATGTCTGGGCCGTCTGAGACGCAGAGTCTAAAATCGAAGGTCAGGGCGTGGGTTGGTTGGGGAGAGCTGCAGCTCGGCGGTCGGGGCAGAGTTCAGACAGCGGCAAAAAAAATGCAAAGAAAATGCAAACAAAATGCAAAGAAAATGCAAAACAATGCAAAAAATGCAAAAACCCTTGGTTTTTTGCATTCTCCAGAGTTCTGGGCATCGCAGGCCCTGAAAATCCAACCAAACCAGTAGGAAACCAACAAAAACGCCAGCAAACCAGTCAAAACGGTAGAAAAGCCCATAATTTTTGAATTTCGGCCTGGCCTCGACCCTCTGCCAGGCTACCGACTGCCCCGACACCACGCCCCAACGGCCCTGACGGCCCCGACGCCGGGCCTCCACTCCCGAGCCCCGCCCCGACGCCCCGCCCCGACGCCCCACCCGCTAGATAGTCCTTGGAGGCTGTGAAGATCAGGCAAAATCATGAATTTATCAATGATTCTGTGAATCAGATTACAGCAAACTGGACTAATTTATCAAGTCATGTCATTGACACATTCTTGCTTTATGGACTCAGTGACTCATTGTCCGTCCTCGGAAAGCCTTCTGAACTTCGACTCCTAACTCCTGACTTCACTGATCCCACTCACCCTCACTCTCACTCTCACTCTC